>NW_023591714.1:0-139255 GCF_014843425.1 Jatropha curcas | reverse complement strand
AAAGAGAGGAGATTAATCCGAACATAAATAATATATACAAATCCATTAAAAGCCTTAGAAAAAGCTCTAATGCCCACCAAAATATAATTAAATAATAATCAACTTTTTTTTTTTTTATGTGGTAAAGAGAATAAAAATGAGACTAAATAATAAGACTAAATGATTTATAAGATTGAAGGAATAAATTTTTTTCACTTTGAATAATTGAATTAATAAATTTAATGGGTTTTGTAGCTCAAGTTGGCAACGTAGGCGAGACAAGGTGGGAAAAAGCTCTCCGAGTCGATCCTCACTAAAAGACAAACCTGTTAGGAGGATCTAATTTGTGATTAAGCAACGATTGGATTAGTCGGTTCCTCTTGGAATAAATGAAGAATCCGGACATCAAAGTGGATTTAAAAAAAAAAACTAAATTAAAAATAAACATTTTTTCAAATGGTTTTTTGATGGAGATTGCAAATCAAATTAAATACCAACAAAACCTTTAATCAATTTCACTTCGACTATGATTATGATTCTTGAGTTGAAATTGTCCTGAATTTGCACCTTTTGATTTTGTTAAATAAAACATATATTATATATATATTATTTCTTCAAACGCCTCAAATTATATATAGACCGACAAGAAGAACGGATTTCTTAACTTGATGAGACAAATTTCAATTAAGGTTGTTAATCCTTGAGATGATCATCTCATGTTATTGAGAATTTCTTTTTCAGAACTATAAAAATTTAATAAATTTTTATTACAAAGTTTGCAGTGTGAAATTGCTTTCAACAAGCCATTCAATTAAATGAATAAAGACATTATACTCGAAAGGGAATTTAAAAATAATTTTTTTTAAATTTAACAATTTTCATCTCTGTTTTGCAATTAAGTCACAAATTAGAATAAAATTGATAAAAAAAAAAAATCAAAATAGAGTAAAATTGGAAAAATACATTATTAAATTCTATACACTAGGCCTCTCCATCTTAAGCATTTGATTCTCAACATCCATGCTCATCATGTATCAAATAATAATTTCAATTTAATTAGTATATAATCAAAACCGAGGGAAGAACTAAACATTATTTCATTTACTTAATTTTGTCTGAAGTATGACCCATTTGTCCTGCGTTTAAGAAACGAATCACCTCACTAGTAAACAGAGGGAAAAGCCGATATGCCCATTACTTTTATTTTGTGGAGCTCCAAAAGAGAGGGCTCAAATACACAGAAATTTCATTCTCTCCCTGTCAAGACCTGTGGCAACTGCTGCTTTTGAGGAAGGAAAACAAGCTCACTGCTTGCTGCTTAACCATGGGTTTCAATAGAGACGTGAATTTTAAATGACTTCCCTTCTGATTATGTTACTCGAAATGCAATGATATTAAAAAAAAGCTTATAATGTGTTTGTTGAAATGCTGAAAGAGATGTTTGTGGCTTACCACAAAGTATGAATTTCCTGCGCTGTGCGGGTGTATTTAACATAAAAAGGCAATTGACATGTTTAATAAATGGATGAAACGTGATGAAGGGATCTTGGTAAACTCTTTTGATTTCAGGGCTTGCTCAAAATTCAGAAAAGAGTTTCTGGCGTTTGTTTTTCTTTGAGAGAATGAGGTTAGAAGGAGGCAAAATTGATGTTATTACTGTGGTGACCTGTTCTTTCTATTTGGCTTGCTTTTGCAGCCTTGGTTAACGGTAAGACAGATTCAATGGGTGGTGATTAATTATGGGTTTTGATTTATATTTAACCTGTTGCAGAATGCAATGGTTTGACAATGTATGCTAAATGTGGGTTGTATGGAGGTATGCATGTTTTGTGTTTTAAGCAATAATAAGCATTAAAATGTGGTTCTTGGACTTCTTTGATTTGCGTTATGGAAAAATGGACAAGGAACTGAGCTCTATGGCATTTGAATGCATGGAATAGATATGGTGTTGTGCAAACAATGAGTCACCTTCATTAGGCTGCCTTGTATGCACTGCAGTCAACGCAAGATTAGTACATGAAGGGTGGAGGGTGGTTTAATACAAGGTATATAAGTAACTCTCTAACACCTTATTATGGAGCATATACATGCAATGGTGGATCTACTTGCTTCGGCCGGTTGCCCTCAACATGTGCTATAGTTTTATTGAAAATATGCCAATAAACCAGATGCCAAGGCTCTGACCGCATTTTCTTAGCTCTTGTTGCTCTCACAATGAACATAGAGCTAGCAGGATTGCTGGGAAAGGTTACTTGAAATTAGAGCCTCAAAGAAGCTGGGGGCTTACATTTGCTTTCCCAACTTTCTACTATGACTTATAGGGGGTACTTGGAGAGTGTAGCAAATATAAGAAGATTGATGCTCAAATAGAGGAATAGAAAAGAGAAGGCTCGAAATGGATCGAGATTAATAAAAAAAGTTCAAGCTTTAATCAGGAGATAAGTTCCGCATCCTTAGCAAAAAATCTATATTTACCTGCAAAATCTTTTTGAAAAGATGAAACAGATTGGTATTTGCCTAACACAAGCATGGTCCATCAAATGTTAGATAGTGAATAACAAAAGAAGAAATAGTTCTATGGTCACAGTGAGCAATTTGCCTATTGGACTTGGGTTAATAGTACATCTCCGGGGACTCCCTATTATGATTGTTAGAATCTTAGAGTGTGTATAGATTGGCCATGAAGCCAACCAGCATTGATTAAAAAATTGAGGTAGGGAGAAATCACTTGCAAGAGATTCCTAACCGAATTTCTACCAACTTTTCAAAATGGATATTGCTCTTGTAGAATAACCATTGGGAAGGTAATAGAAAAGCATCACGGCATAGAAAAATCTCACACTAATATAAATCCCAAGGTTAAATATAGATGTTTTAAGTGCTTTTAACATTTTTGACTAAGTGGTTTGATAAATAATATTTAAACTAATTTTTGGTAAAGATTAAAATACTTATAAAATATTTAAGTATTTTATAATGATTTAGCTTTTAGCTTTTAACTTTTTATAAAAGCGACTACTAACTACTTACTCAAACTAATTATCAAACGACTAAATGTTTAATAAAACAAGTTCACAACTTAACCAAAATAAACTAATTTTAACCTGGAAAATATATCATACTTGTAAGAAACCTGTTTTTTGTTTATTTTTCCATAACTGTTTCTAGTCTTTCTTTTTCCATGCATTATATTTATTCCACACGCAAATGGATCTAATACCCAGCAGTGAAAGTAATGCACCCTACCCCAGCGCAATAACAAAAGAAAAAGAAAAAGACTAATGAAAATTGAAGAAGTAATGCTATAAAAAGATTTAAAAACCAACAATTTTTGACCTGAATTTACAATTACATATGTACACTCATGGTATTTGGAAAAATTTTTTAAGCCCCCGAATTTCTCATCCTACTGTCAAGCTATTCTGGCTTAAGCGCGACTGAAGAACAGAATTGCTCATGTCCTTCTCTCAATCACCACAAAAAACAATCTTTTAGTGACCACTTCTTTTTCTCACCTTTTAGCTGGTGGATTGACAACAGCTCTTTCAAGCATTAGCAAAACGGTAACCAAGTGGACAATCTCTCTCCTCTGCCGGCCTCGCAAAGAATTATTTTGAAGCTTTTAATTCCTCACCATCGACGAAGGTAGAGATCTGCCTTGCCTTACTGCAACTCATTTCCCTAAAGAATGAAAAGAATCCATCCAGGAATGAACTGATTCATTTAAGTAAAATATGAATAAACCATTGTGGCCTTAAGCCAAAATAATAAAGGAAAGATGAGCCATTTTTTACCTAACTTTTACCAAAGGCATGCATTTGAGGTAACAAATAGAAAAAAAAGCCCTAATGAATATAATCATTTTTAACACAATTTTGCATGAATGGAATTCACCCTAATGCTTATTTCGGGTAATTTGAAACCTAATTGCACAACTAATTGGCAATGTACTTCAAATCAAGAATTGGGGAATTTTCTCCATCTGCAAAGAGAAAAAAGAACAAAAATAAATAAATGAGTGATCTCAACAAGTTAGAATAACATGAATTTACTTGAACCCATGGGATCCACTTTTCTTTTTTTTTATTATTATTACTACTATTATCACTTCTTTCTCCTGCCAGCTAAGGAAAGATAAGCCCTTGGTAATTTCCTCAGTTTTTGACTTGAAGGTCTATTCAACTAAAAATAGCGATGAGTTTCAACGCCAAAAATAAAGAATATTAAAAATTACACATTCGAAGCACAGTTCAAGGTAAGATATCTTGATAGGCCAAGAAAAAATTTTATCACTTGTATCTATTGGGCAATAGCCAATGAAACAGCAGACCCCAACAAAAAAAAGAGCTGTAGCTGTAAGCAATTTTGTGAAGCTTACAATGCCTTAAAAAATTGGCTTTATCAAAAAATGTTGCAAAATCAATTTCAGGAATTTCTCAAAATGAAGCTTACCAAGTCCTCTGCAAAGAGCTTCTTAACACATGCATTTATTTGTCGATTCCTCTGCACATGGGCCAGCGCCATGCTCACAAGCTCCATTTGACTAAACCAAATCACTGATTTTGACATGGATAACAGATTTTAGTCCTGGGGTCCAGAAATTTTCACTTGATTAATTACTGATTTATCTGAAGCCTGTTGCATCTCCCAAATCCAAGAGCTGTGAGAAAGCTTCCTCTGTGAACTTTTGTACCATAGTTTCTCTATATGGTAGGGCGCTTTGCTCAAGAAGCATAAAACCAGAACAAGGTTGATTATGATTTTATGACGGATGAGACACAGATAAGTTCTCCACAAAGCAAATTAGATAATCCTTTAAATTGTAAGTGGAGTATTTTTTTTTTCCCGCTTGGTTCAAAGTGGAAATTCAATAATATCCCTTTCAGCCTTTTTATTTATATTGATGAGATTGACACTCGTGTTTTGAGGAAAGAACAAATGGCCATTCCGAAGCTGAATTTTTCCCATAGTTTGGAAACAAGCAGTCATCGACCAATAGTAAAAGAATAGTTCTTTAACTAATTCACTAATATATAATGCAAGTCATATATCCATAAATTTTAGTCCAGAGATGTTTTAGGCACCTGAATATCACGAATCAAAAATAATGTTAGCTAGAGATCTGGAATCAGCTTGAATAGCTGAATCTTCTACTGACTCGTCAGCCAAAAATTAAGATCTGCATAACAGTTTGCCGCATCAAACTCAGTTAAACTAAGAAATGATAACTTTATATTTAAAAATGGTCGCCATATACAAATATCCTCCACAAATCCACCAAAAATTTGCAGTTTATTTTGAATCCTTAAGCCACTTACAGAATCCAAAAGATTCCAAAGGGATATGCTCTCCAGGTGGCGCCGTATGGGAAAAAAAAAAAAAAAAAAAAAAAAACCCAAAAAAAAAAAAGCAAAAAAAAAAATTTTCCTCTCTATTACGCATGATATATTCACCAACCTGCTGAGATTCCAGTGCCACCATCAAATAAGCTTTTCTTTCCCCTCTCATTTTAGGAACATCATTGAACATCCAAAAGCTCTGATCCAGGTGCTAGAGGCCATCCAATACTTAACAAACATTGATCAGTAAGCAGCAACTATTAGATGAGGAAGAAAGAAAGAACAGAAAAAATGGAGCCGAAACTCTCATCCTACAAGTAGAAAGTCAGTTTAAAGGTAAAACTTAAGTATAAAATAAAAGGTCAAACTGGTCACAACACAAGAGACACTTTGAAATATCTACAACCACTTAGTTCACCCAAGAGTTCTGGACTTGATTGCTGTATCCTGTAGATTACCAATAAATCATATCTTCCATAATCTCGCCGCCCACGCACAAAAAAGTATCCTTTCTGCAGACCCTTGGAATAATGAAAAGTTCTTTGGGTAGACCTTTCCTTACCATAACCTGCAGGGCATTCAGAGCAGAAAAAGAAAGAATAGGGGCTTCAAAAAAGAACTTACCACAATCATATTCATCTAATGTCGCCTCCCTCCATCCACAAAGTTAGAATCTTCTGTGGCTTTCTTGGTGTCGGGCAATAATGTATCAATGAGCCTCATTGACCTGAAAATGGTGAAATTGATTAATATCAATGTAAGTTTTTTCATTTATACTATGCCCCTCTTTAATTCCACTGAAGGTATCATACTAATTTGCACATATGGGAAACAGTTCGTTTACCACAAATGGGCCCTCAGTTACTGTTTTTTAATTTTTATTTTTTTTTTTCCTTCTTTCCCCTTCTTTATTTTATAACCCCATTTACAATCATATCAAAATCAAAGATACATCCTTATTATTGGTATTTTAGCATGTGCCATGTTATAAGAACAAAGATCATCACTGTGCAGGTCCAACCGTATAGCTAATAAGCAGTGTCCAACAATAGACGAATCAACAACAAAAACAGGCCCCAATGCAACAACACATCCCAGCAAGGAAATCTTAGAATGTTTTGAGGCAGTAACATAAATTTTGCCAAAACACGAAACTGCCACATCTCTCTCTCTTCCAACAATAGAAAAGCTTCAAAAAGAATCAAAAGGAGCCAAACCAATCTCTTTGAAATCTTGATAATTCTTTAAGAGAATGAAAGCACCGTAGGTAATGTAGCTGATGCTAATGTATTCATCATCTTCTGCTAATAAACAAGCACTTCATCGGCTTCTTGCAGAACATATGAGTCATCAGGATTCAGCATAATCTTACACCACAAGATGCAACCTGTGACCCACAAGGCTATGGCATCAGGAAAAACTGATTAATACATCTTCAAATTGCAGCAACCATCATTGTGGCCATCTTTTGATGTAAAAACTCGCAATTTTCAAAGCCTAAGGATGGTTCCATTATGGAGTCGTGTCATAGTCATCCATAATCATCAACACGTATGAACCAGTCAGTGAAATGTTGTTGCACGCCGTTCTTGGTTGAAATTTCAACACTATACAAAATGAGTAAAGAGAGACGCTTGCACATGACTACGTAACTATGAAAATGCCGCCATATAGGATAACCTGTGCAAGTCCTGGTTGCCGAGCAACATTGAATCATCAACGCGGCCAATAAGCATCATGAGCTACCACAGTTTTCAACAAGATCTCCAACCAAACAAGTTTTTACAAGGACCTCGTTGTTCAAGGTCACTAAGTTAACACAATGTGCCCTCTCAACCCTTCTTTTACTTCCTGTTAAACTTAAGACTGTTCTTAACGCACGAGCATCACTCTGCAAAAAACCATAAAGGAGTTACAATACCGCAACATATCATTATCAAATGAGACATAGAAGCACAGGAGTCTGGTTCACTCTAAGTCTACCATGGTCAGCATTCCCATCATCTGCCCAAGGACAATTATTGCCGGGCCCCTTGAGACTGACACCTGGAAACTTTAATGTTGTCAGCAAAATGAGAAAGGCAACAAAACAGAAACAATGCTAAATCAATCATCCAATAAGTAGAAAATCCATCATCACTTACCACCTTTTGCTAACCAAAAAAAAAAAAAAATGCTAGCTTGCAACAGCTCAAGGATCACCCGGGTGAGCACAGTCAGGGTGGCACCATCAATTCTAAACAAATGTCAAAAAGAAGATAGGAATATACTAGAGTAACGTAAACAATAACTTGCCATGGATTTAATTACAGGAAATATGACAACCAAGAGCAATCCAGGCAAATTCAGTAGCAATGGAATCCCCTTGATAGCCCTGGAAACTGAAACAAAACAAAATATAGAGTCGGCTTCCTTACCCAACTTATACCATTTTTGGTTAACATCAAATTTCAATTCAATTCATTAAAGTTTCAATCTCTTCAAGAAGGTAAGTTTATCAGCTAGACAGAATTCTAACAGAGGCATATATCAATACTTCACCATGCCACAAGAACTAAGCCAGGCAGTAATGCAATGACGCTTTTTGCAAGGTCCCAGCAGAGAATCAAAGGGCTTCCCACTTCTGCCATAAGTGACTTTTAGTCCTTTAAAGTCAAGGACTCCATTTTAGCATGTCCATTTCCATGCGCTTTCTTTGTCTTCTTTCAGCCATCAGCTACGAACATTGCCTCCAGCCCAAAACTGCTCATTGGGCTTATGGCAAGCTGGTTCAGTAGTGATCCCTGGTTTTAAGATGAAAACATTTACAAAAGGATGCCACAACTTTTGCTTCTAAATTTTTCTCAAGAATGGTCTGCTAAAATCGATATTAAGGATAAATAGTTACATACTTGCATTGGAATTGAAGAATGATAGCTCGTTTATTAGAGGAAAGAACATATATTTTTCTCGTTATATCTTTATTATGATTTGTATCTCTTTGTTATTATATTTATTTTATAATCTTAATATATTTCTATATTATAATTATTATATTGTGATTTTGGATATATTATTTCATTCTCTCATATTAGTGTTGTATTATTATTAATCTTTATTATATATTTTTTTATTTATTATTATGTATTATTTGTGTTCTATTTTTTTGTGTGTTCAAATCTTCATTTGTATTATATATAATATATATATATATCAAGAATCAGGGTGTGGGTTTGCTCAACCACCTCACTTCTTTCTTTACGCAGGGAAAATCAAACTTCTCCGAAATTTGCATAGATACAGTCCAAGCATCATTGCAAAAATAAGCATCCACCAAAAGCCTTAATGGAAACAGAAACCAGCCTGGGACCAATACCTTCCCGAGTTCGCATGATTTCCTGAGTCAGCAATAAAAGTCCCAAAGATAATCCAAAGAGAATCGACAAACTATCATCTTCACAACCAAAAAGTGCGAAGCCAAGCCGATAAGTAGCAGAGTGGCATTAGCAATTGCTAGTGTTTAGTCATATGGAATGGACTGATAAAAAGACATCGCACCCGAATATCCAATCAATCTTGTTTAAAGAAACTTCTTCTGAAATATTATCTATAATCTTGATTTTAGATACAAAAATCAATTGTACTTGAACATAAAAAATCAGGAATGGGATATACGGTAACGAGAAATAAGAGCCAAATTTGTTTTAAGGCCTTCAGTAATGCTTATACAATTTCCTCCGGTGGAATTGAAATCACTATAAAATCTAAATGAGATAACAGTTGGCAAGCTTGTAACTTAAAATGGTAAAAGTTTTTGAAAATTTGGTCCTCGATCCGAAAAACAAGTTTCCTATTAGCATGATATAAAATGGTAATAGGCCTTTAGAACTTGAAAATGAAATACCATTACCTGCAATTCAAGATTACTTGATTGTTTTTAAAGAGAAATTTTGTGTAACTAAGGAAGCGAGTGCGGTGATCACTATCCTGCAATCACAACCAAACAGCTGTCACTTGAGCAAAAACTGACCAAACACTTGTAAAAAAAAGAGAGCGCGTGTACGAGAGAGGAACTAACCGCGGCCTGAAATGGCCATGCTGCCACCGAACTCTAAGCCGAGACCTGTAAATAAAACATTCCTGTCACTAGACGATTTTCTCTCTGCTGGACGTCAAATTTCCGTAACGAAACGGCATCCTCGTGTTCTGTTTCGAAGAATTGTCAGTAAGGCGGGGGAACTCAACTCGTCGACGAAAGCCTAGCATACTTACGATCTCCGTAAGTGTTAGAAACGGAAGCAGAAACCGGGCGTCGAAAACGACGATGTTTGGAATCGGAAAGAGACAGTGATGTGAGAGTCTGGGGGCTGTGGAGAACCTGCGATGATATTTTGTTGAGTTTAGGAGGATGATGATGGTGATGAGGAAGGCGAAGGGAAGAACCAGTCCTGCTCGAAGAAGGATGTTGGTGCTGGTGATGAGTCCGATCAAGGACATAGTTGGGGATTTGAGAATTTTAGGGGCTATTTTTTAAGTAAGTCATGAACTTTTCATTCTGGTGTTAAGACCAGCTTAAGCTTGGGTATTTAATTATTTTATAAAAATATAATTATTATTAATCACATTATATTTATATATATAAATATTATATATACAAGTTCTTTAATTTGTAAAACTTTTGTAATGGTAAATGGAAAGTCACTTAGACAATGGCTAATGAGCTAATCCCTAAATAAATATAAGTCTAGTTAACATTTTGATCGTGACACGGTGAAAAGTCTTCGAGATTAAATTATTATAAATTTATTTAGAAAAAAAAAATCTAATAAGATCATTATGGATTAAAAAATGCAATAATTCACGACGAAAGACTTTATAGCTGGATGGAAATTAAACATGGTACTTTTAATAATTCTCTGAAATAGAGGATAAAATCAGTCAATTTGATAAAATAAAGGGAATTAAATGGCAAGCTTTTCCCAAAATAATAGCTTTACGTGCTTTTACCAAATGGAAAAACTAAGAACTAGCAATTAATAGCCCACCCAAAAGCGCGACTAGAGTCCATTGACATCTCCCGCTTTGCTTTACCGATTCCGACTAAACCGAACAACCGCGTCCCTTTTCTGTCTTCTTTCAAAACGAAGTTCCGCGACTTATCAAATTTCGAGACCTATATCAGTTGCCTTTTTTCATTTTCAACAATACTGCTGCTGTCCAAAGAAAGAAAATTCCATCCTTTTCTTTGCGTTTTCTGTGAATTTGCCTATTTCATATAATTGGGGTTTTTTTCCCCTCTTGTATATGGCTACTTCGGCTCCATTTTATCCATCCCTGCCTCCAATCCCAAATCGACCTCTTCGTCTCTAAGAAACACGAGGCCTTTCTCGCGGTGAAATTGGCTTTCGCTGATCCTTTGGGAATTTAGTTTCAGGGTCACTAAAAACTCATCATCTCACAATTGGGTAGTTTTTTGAATCGGTTGGGTGTTCTAACTGCTCGTCCCATTTACGTCAGCATGGTAAAGTTAACCTTTCTTTCTTTCATTTTGATTTTCGGCGATTACATTAGCTAATTACTGGTTTTATAATTAACAGTTTCTTTAAAGTAATTGAAAATTCAATTACAATCATTAGGTTGTATCTTTGTTATATTTAAAGTTCGTCTATAAATTTTATTTATTTTTGGTAAGAATTTGATTCAAGAATAACTAATTCCCATAAGAGAATAAATGATTTAGAAATTCTAAATAAATTTTCATTTGTGCCTAACAGAGAAACCGGATTTTGTAAATTTATGCAATTCCTTTGCAATTCAATTCTTTGTACTATTATGTCAGTTTAATGGATTACTTCTTTGTTTCAGAATGGATGTTGGCATGTTTTTTTAAAAGGGGGTAATGTGGTGGAGAAGGAAAATGATATTTTAGAGTGGAAAAGAACACCTAAACAAGTTTTTTTCCAAAACCTGAGTTAGAAGCCTTTGTCTTGTCAAAAGCAAAATTCAGGAGATCAACTTCTAAACTTCCAAGGGTAAAAGGTTCCCTTCCAGAGATCCTGTGTCATCCTATGGAAGGCAACACCAATTGTAGCCCGAGGTAACTATTGTTAAATCTATCGTTACTTCTGAGTAGGGGTGTAAAACGAGCCGAGCTGAGCTCGACCATTGCTAAGAACTTATAACTCGACAAGCTTGGAAATTTTTAGGCTCAAGTCAACTCAAAAAATTTTGAGCTTGGAGCTCGCCCTCAAATTTTACCGAACTTTTCGAAACTTTTTCGAGCTGGATAGCTCGTTTACTATGCTACCACTTAGACTTAACTTTGAGTGTTGAGACATCCTTCTTAATGAGCTTAATAGACTTAACTTTGAGTGTTGAGACATCCTTCTTAATGAGCTTAATAGACTTAACTTTGAGTGTTGAGACATCCTTCTTAATGAGCTTAATAGACTTAACTTTGAGTGTTGAGACATCCTTCTTAATGAGCTTAATAGACTTTTATTGGTCAATTGAATAGCGTGAAATTAGATGAGATGTGATAGATATTCTTAACTGTGTAATACTTATTAAATAGAATAGCTATCTACCAGATTTGTGTAATAATTTCATAGATTTAGTGAAGAATAGTTATTTGATGGCTGTTGAATAGCTAGTCCTATTTAGTAACCAAATGAAAATATCGTATTTATCATTTGTTGCTCACTGCAGCTACCTTGAAACTGACTTTAAAAACAAGAACAAATTCTTATCCTGATGATAAAACTGCTTTGTGCAAGTGCTGGAAAAAACACATTCATGTATATGTGTGTGTTTCTTAAATCTTAATTCATTTTTTCAGATGTCTTGCAGTCTGGCTAGCAACAGATTGGATACCCTGTCAGTTAGGAAAACTTATAATCCAATCTGAGTATCTGAACCAATTGAATCAGAAATTTGAGAATATCCGAAACCATGCTGAAATTATCATGTCGGTTGCTGAAAATTGTTGGCTTACATTTCTTTTTGAATTTTTTTAACACACACACACACATATATATATATATATTCAACTGAAAACAACCGCAACTTTGATGTCTAGTGTAGCTTTGATTCTCTATCTAGGCTTAACATGTAAGAACATCCTGTTAAATTAAACAGTATCTGATTTCAAATAAAGGTTCTTTTGTTACATTTTGATGCAGACCAGTCTCATGCACAACCTTCACCAGATTTTTGTTGGGAGGAGTATATTTCGGCTAACCATATTTCCTGGGTCAATAGATCATGCGCTGGTTGTGGCTTTAGTTGTGATATTCTTATATGGATAAAGATACTTCAATCAAATACAATGTACAGCTATCTATTTGTAGGAAGTATTTTTAAGAAACAAGAAATCATAATAACATGCCTTATGATTCTGCATACATTTGTTTCTTCATATGACTTGCTATCTCTTTGTAACTTTTCTTTGTAAGAGCAGACTGTTCCAAGTTCTCAGAATAAAACTCTTAGAGATTCCTTAAAAGTGGTACAGAATGAGTTGTGGTCTTGACCTTGAAATTGGGCCGAGTTTGGAATTCATATTTAGATAAGGGCCCATCCAAAAGAAATATAATCAATATGTAACATATTTTTCTACTTGGATGGGCCATAAACTCAACTGTGTCATAATGAGAATAATGAGAATGACTTGCTTAGACGATAAGAAAAAAAAAATTAAAAAAGCTTACAGTACCCCTCCGTCAGTGACATCACGAATACCAAGCAACGATTTATCGCTTCTGATTGATTTGGATAGAGAAGCAACCCATTTCTAAATCACCAAGAAAGAGAGATCAAAGAAGAAGAATAAACTGAAAACGGACGTAATTGCTCTCAATATTTCGTCTTCAATGAAGATTTATCTGATCTCAAACTTCTGCAATTTTTCCGGCTAAAGGGTTGTGATAAATCTAGCAAGTCTATCACTCGTTTTTTATTTTTCATTCTCTTCGAATTTCTACTAATTTATGGGTTATGTTTATGAAATATAATTTATGTACTAATAATTTTCTTCTTCTTCTTTTGTTAGCATTTCTGTTTTTTGAGCGCATAGTCATGTTTATATATAAAGAGATATCGAGTTGGTTAAAATGAACCATGAAATATATACAGACCCAATATATTGACAACGATGCCAAGTACCAGTTACATATTGTCTGCTTTATGATTTATTTTTTCGTTTTCCTTTTCTTGACTGTCATTTTGTACAATCATCATGTTTGAACTATTGGTTGCCAGGAAATGATATTAAAAGATGATGCATTTGGCTATGGGAGGCAGTGGAAGTAAACCTTCGTTCTACTTACTACCTTCCCTATCTTATTCGCTTTTCTTGGAAGGACCATTGGTGCTATTGACCAACTCTTTAAAAGGAGAAGATCTGATGAAAATTATATGAATAGTTACGGAGCTGCCATGGGTAATGGAAAAGCAGGTTTGGAAGAATAAGATTTAAAAGTTGAGGTCAACGTGAGTTAAGCGTTATCGAAGAGAGCTTGCATGGGTAAATTGGAAAAGCAGGTTTGGAAGAATAACGCATTAAGTTGAGGTCCAAACGGGAAGGACCATTGGTGCTATTGACCAACTCTTTAAAAGGAGAAGATCTGATGAAAATTATATGAATAGTTACGGAGCTGCCATGGGTAATGGAAAAGCAGGTTTGGAAGAATAAGATTTAAAAGTTGAGGTCAACGTGAGTTTTTTTATTGATTGAGTGAATAAAAAAAATGGTAATTTGATACAATTTTTACAAGTTAATGAGTTTTTTGGCAAAAAGAGGTGCAAAATGAAATAAATTGAATATTTGATACAAGTTCAAGGGACAATTTGAGCATTTTTCTTAAAATATTTATTAATTTGACCAAATTACTCTTTATTACACAATTAATTTATAGATAGAGAGAAGATAAAATGATAAATTAATACTTACCTATGTCTAGCGTATGTGGGTTCATCTAATCAATAAATGAGATTTACTTATGCTCGGCGAGAATTCACTTTTGCACCAAGCCAATCAAGCCAATTCACTAAAGGATGTCAAAAAAATTGTTAGTATGTTTTTTTTTTTTTTTCAAGTGAATGGATGGAAATACCTTCATTTGAAAAAAAAAATATTTTAATTAATTTGATGTGGTGGATGCATACATTGAATGTAGATAAATATTTTCCATAAAACAACAATTATTTTAGCATTATTTTTACCTTATTTGATTAAGAATGTGAAAATAACTAGTTAATTGAACTGCAATAATTATGTAAATGCGAATTTTTTTAAAAAAATATTCTTACTTTTCTTTTTTTAAAAAAAATATTCTTATTTTTCTTTTTTTTCCTTGATGTATAATTAGAAATACTCTCGTTTCAATCAAAATATCTATTTTTTTTATCCGGATAAACTCGGTCTATGCAATTCAATCCCAATTAATTAATTTCAAAGCTAATGCATGCATGGGATAGCTCTCTGTGCTTTCTCTCCTCTTGTATTCTATACCTATGAATTTCTAACCCCTGCAAAAAATAGCACATCTCACAAAGCTCTAAAGATCAAGAAAACCATATACACATCAGAAATATTACACACCACCCCATAAAAACAAACTGATAAAAATAGCATGCAAATAAACAACAGCAAACCTTCTTCTCCTAAAGCCTCTCTCAGCCACAACTCCATCTTCTCTTTCCCTTAGATCCTCAAGTGATCATTTTCCCTTCTGTGGAGATTTTTGAGAAAGGAAGGCAAAAAAGGTTTCTCCCTCTAACCCACCAACACCTTCCTCTCTCTCTCTCATGGATTTTCCTATTCTTTTCTTTCTCTTTCTCTCCATCCTTCCTATCTCTCAATCACAAGAACTCTCTGTCGATTACTACAAAACCTCTTGCCCTAACTTTCAACAGATAGTTCGCGAGACTGTCACCAGCAAACAGATCTCTACTCCAACGACCGCAGCTGCCACTTTACGTATGTTTTTTCATGATTGTATGGTAGAAGGTTGCGATGCCTCTGTTCTTATTTCCTCTAACACATTTAACGTAGCTGAACGTGACGCTGAGATCAATCTTTCCTTACCTGGAGATGGTTTTGACGTTGTAGTAAGAGCCAAAACAGCTTTAGAACTCACCTGCCCTAAAATTGTTTCTTGTGCTGATATTCTTGCTCAAGCCACCCGCGATCTTATTATTATGGTTGGTGGACCTTTCTATACAGTGCAATTAGGGAGGAAAGATGGGTTGATCTCTAAAGCAGCGGACGCAGAACAACATGTCCCAAGAAGTAATATGACTCTTGATCATATGATCAATTTGTTTAAACTAAAAGGGTTTACTGAAACTGAATTGGTTGCTTTAATGGGTGCACATACCATTGGATTTTCCCACTGCAAGGAGTTTGCCGAAAGACTTTACAATTATAGCAATACTACACCAACAGATCCAGATTTTAACCCTAAATATGCAGCTGCATTAAAGACCTTATGTGCTAATTATACAATAGATACAACTATGTCTGCGTTTAATGATGTTCTTACACCAAGCAAATTTGACAACATGTACTTCCAGAACTTGCCTAGAGGATTAGGGTTATTGTCAAGTGATCATATTCTTGTTAAGGACCCTAGGACTAAGCCAGCTGTTGACCTTTATGCAAAGAACCAGACACAGTTTTTTGTGGATTTTGCTCGAGCAATGGAGAAGCTAAGTGTTCTTCAGATCAAAACTGGGGATAAAGGAGAGGTCAGACACAGATGCGATCACTTCAATTCTATTGATACTTAATTTTTCTTTTTTTTTTTAATTTATAAGCATATTAATGAGAATGGGATTATAATTAATTAATTATGTTAATCTTTAGCGTATAAGAAACAATTAAGTTAAATTGGTTGGTTATGGTATGATATTGGTTCATTTAAGTTGCTGCTGCTGCTGTTACTGTAGTTTATAAGAAAGAAATGTATTTTTATGTTTTTTATTGTACTTATTGTCATTTTATTTTAATATAAGAAATTAAGGAATGTTATGTATAGATATGTTATGTATCTATAAAAAATTTTGTAGCCGAAACAGAAAATTTTCATTTTGTTGAGTATTATTGTTATTTTTATTATATTTCTATATAAATTATTAATGAGATGTGAATGATAAATAAAATTTATAGTTGGGAATTATATATTGTTTTTAAGGAAAAAAAAACTAAATATTATGTATGCAATATTTAAAAAGTGATAATATTTGAAAGGAAAATATTAAATTGTTTTTGGTAAATCAAGAAGAAACCACAACTTCTTACTAGCAAATCATAAACTATTCTGACCCAATATAGTTTGAATCTACCTTGATGAATCGAGAGTCAATGTCTTGAGAAAAACTTTTAAATATAATTATTTCCTGATCCTCGTAAAATAAAATAATCTTTCTTAAGCATTAGTATATGAGTCAATCTATGGATCGAATCAATAAAAATAAAAATTTTTTAATAATCGATGATATTTTACTTTTTTTTTTCAGTGACTTGTCAGAATACTTTTATATAAAAAAATTTATGTTCATTGATTTAGTTGATATGTTGAGCTAGAGATGGCCATATTACAGTTCTGGGAACCGGAACCGTCGGTTCGAACTGGTCCGGAACCGTAACCGGAACCGGGCTGAACCGGAACCGGGCTGAACCGGAAAATTTCGGTTCGATTCCGGTTCCAAATTTTCTGGAACCGTCGGAACCGGATTGGGACCGCCGGTTCCCCGGCCGGTTAGAACCATCGGTTCGAACCGGCGGTTCTAGCCAAACTATCAGATTCTTTTTTTTTTTTTTTAAATTTTGTTATGAAATCTCTTAATTATGTTCAAGTCTTTAAAAAAATAAATTTAATTGAAGTATTTTTTTTTTATTTTTTAGGTGTATCTTTTAATTTTTTATGTTCAAATATTTTTTTTTTAACCGGTCTTCAAAATTTAAAATTATGTTCAAACTTTTTTAAACAAAATGGAACCGTCGGAACCGAGAAATTGTGACGCTATTTCAGGAAGAGCCGCGTTCCAGTGACCCGGAGCGTTTTAAGAAACTATCGTTCGAACCGGGCAGGTTCTAGCGCCAAACATAATCAGATTCTCTTTTTTTTTTTATTTTTTTAAATTTTAGTTGTATGAAATTCAACTTAATTATGTTCAAGTCCTTAAAAAATAAATTTAATTGAAGGTATTTTTTTTTTATTTTTAGGTGTATCTTTTATTTTTTTATGTTCAAAATAATTTTTTTTTTAAACGCGGTCTTCAAATTTAAAATTATGTTCAAAACTTTTTAAAACAAAAAATAAATTCCAGTTGAAATTTTTTTAAAAAAAAATAATTATGGTTTCAAGTCTTTAAAAAAAATAAATTTAAATTTGAAGTATTTTTTTAAATTTTCAAGCGTGTATCTTTTAATTTTTTATGTTCAAATATATATATTTTTTAAATCGGTCTTCAAAATTTAAAATTTAAAAATTATGCGTTTCGCCGAAAAAAACTGATCGGAACCGTCGGTTTGGTTCACCAAAATACTGGAAATCAAAAATCGAACTCAGAACGCCGTTCGGTTGCCAACGCGGAAACCTTTCGTTATTCCTCGTTACAAGCTATGTTCAAATATATATATTTTTTAAAATCGGTCTTCAAAATTTAAAATTTAAAATTATGCGATTCGCCGAAAAACTGATCGGAACCGTCGGTTTGGTCACCATACTGGAATCAAAATCGGAACCAGAACCGTTCGGTTCCAAACCGGAACCGGAAACGGAACTTTTCGATTCGATTCCGGTTCCAGTTTTTTTGGAACCGGAAACGCCGGTTTCGGAACTGTGGCCACCCCTAGTTGAGCTATAGACGGAGTCTAGATGAGTTATTCTACATTGTCATTTAAAAACTTATTCGTTATTATTATTATTATTATTATTATTATTATTATTATTATCATTTATCTTTTTCTTTTAATCTGCATATTTTTATTTATGTTAATTATGGTTATTAAATTTACTGGACCCACAGAATGCAGGAAAATAGGCCCATAATACCAAGTGCGAGAAAGGCCCAAGTCTAATTCATAAAACATTTCCTTTCTCTCTCCTTTTATCTTTTCAGTGTTACAGCACTCAAAACCCAAAACCCCTCTCTCTCTCTGCTATACAATTCCAGAATCAACTCTCGACGAGAAAAAGAGGGAGAGAGAGATGTTGACATATATGTTCAGAGCCGCAATAAGAAAATCCCAATCAAGCCTTCAGTGGAATCCCAAACCCAACTATCTGATTCCTTGTTTATCTTCATTCAATCATAATCACTTGTACTACTTCTCTTCCAAAACTGCCAAAGCTAATGTCTCCAAATTCAAGAAAGGTGACCAAAAATCCAAAAAGAAATCTTCCGGTGAAACCGCCGCCGGATCAACCCCCGCCGACGATTTTGACGCTGCCCTCTCCGAAGACGGTTCCACGCGCGCCCGACAACTTGCTGAGGATGAAAAGAACCCTTCTCTCGATGTGGGCCCTAACGGCCGCCCTCTCTTCACTTCTACTGCCTCACTCTCTCAGCTCAGTCGCAGAGACACCTGCACTTACTTCAAATTCAGGTTTCTTTCTTTTTTAGCTCTCATATAATGTTTGCACACGCTTATATATAATATATAAATCTGAATTGGATTGATTTTTGCCTAAGTGAGGCGGGACTGAATGGGGTCTTACCGGAAGGATTGCCAATGGGGATGGTGAAGGAGTTTGAGGAATCAATGAGAAGAGCTTTGCTTGTTCGACAGAGTTTTTTGGATCTTCGTGACAATTTTAGACGCATTGTTGATCCTCCTTTACGTTCATCTGATGGTAAAGGTATGCCTTTTCTTTTCGTTTTTAATTTATTAGTTACTGAAATCATTTCTGCTTTTTGATTAGTCTCTATGTACTCTTTGATTCTTTTGGAATTTGTTATTAATGTGAGCAATTAAGTATTATTAGAAGAACTTTAGCTGCTTTTTTCTTTACGCTTTGTTTGGATGGAAGTAGGGAGGGAACATTAAAGTAAGGTATAGTAAAGTGTGATATGGGATCATTAAAGTATGATATAGTGAAGTATTTATGTTTGCTTGTCTAATCTCGTAATCTCTTGAGCTTTTATGTACTAAGTTTTTGGCACACTATTTACCTTAAGGTTGAATCATGATTATTTGAGAATTTTGAACCTTTATTTTATTCCAGGTCCAAAACTGAGAAAGCAAATTGTATTGGATGGTCCTGTTAGCTGTGGGAAGAGTATTACACTTGCAATGCTTGTTCATTGGGCTCGTGATGAGGGTTGGCTAGTTTTTTATGTCCCTAAAGGACGGGAATGGACTCATGGTGGGTTTTTCTATAAAAACCCAGAAACTGGTTTTTGGGACACGCCTGCTCAGGCTGCAAATATTCTCAAGGCAAGCACGTTTAACCCTTTTACTGTTTAATTAATGCAGTTCAAGTTTACTGTGTTATATTATGTTGAGCTGTCAAATCTCCATATCCTTGGTTTTGCCCCATTGTATTTACAATGAACAGGAAGGTTCCATATTTCTCCTATTATATTCTCAACATGCATAATTTAGTAGTCAAATAAGAATTAAAACCATGTCGGACATTCTAGGAACTTGTGCGTGAATTATGATTTGGTGATGAAAACTGTATCTATCACGGCAGATTTTTTTTTTCCCAACTTATGTAGCATCTCTATAGCTGCAATAAATATACAGTTAACAGCAATTATCTCCATACATATTCTCACACACTTAGAAACCCTATTATCCAAAGAAAAAACCAAAAGGAAAAAAAACAGATGTTTAATCTCTCCTTTTTCCTCTATCTGATATTGCCTGAAAAGCACAAGGTTCATGCTTAGGATTCACATTTTTTTCACACTGGTGAATCCTTCCAGGATTTTGTAAAGTACAATGAATCCCACTTGAAGCAATTGCCCTGCCATATATCTGATCCTGTTCCATTAGGAGAGGGTGCCGGTGTTGGATGGATGAAGGGAGTAGAGTCCATGCCAGTCCCTGAAGGTTCAACGTTATATGACTTGATTCAGATTGGAATCAAGCACACCCATGCAGCTGTTGGAGTTGTAGTTCGCTTAAGGAAAGAGTTATCACTTGTGAAAGATATCCCTGTCCTCATTGCAATTGATCAAGTAAGATGGATTCTGGAATATTTTCTATTTGTTAATTTTAGAATTCTATTAGAAGCATTCTAAATTGATGGATGTCTATATTTGTTTCTGTTACTTTTCTGCAGTATAATAACTGGTTTACATTCAGCGAGTATGAAGAGTCAGTAACTAGTCGTTCTTGTCGACCGATACATGCCAGGGAACTTGCAACGGTTAGGATAACTTCTCATCTAAATCAATTTGTTGATTGAATTTTGTATGAGTTCTCTCTATTAAATTTTAGCATTTACAATACTTCAGCAACTTGTTCATTTTACTATTATTAATGAACAATATTTTGTAAATTTCTGTTAAAATAAACATCATTGTGACTATAACTCTAAGGAGAACTTGCCTTCTAAGGGCGTGAGACATCTTACTTCATGTCATGGGAATTTGGCTCTCAAGATTAGTTTCTCCTTCAATTTTTTTTTTATTCATTTGCTTGCTTCATAATCAATGCACAGTCAAAGTGAAAGGTCGGTGGTGTGCATTATATGAGAAGCTATTTTGGTTTTGCAGGTAAATGCTTTTAGGTCCATGACTCATGATGACATGATGGTGGGTGCTTTTTCTCATTCAACAGCAGTCGGAAAACTCCGTCAAGACTTGCCTGATGTTCCCACAGGTGCTCGTGTCAATTTGCCCCGCTACAGTTTAGATGAAGCAGCTGCTGTTTCCCATTACTACCTTAGGTATGCTAGGGAATTATTACATTAACCATTTTCACATTGTTGATATAGGACATCCAACTTGCAGTTTTTCCAAGGCAGTAATTTGTACTTGCTGGATGATTGATGCTAATTTGAAATTGACTTATGATACCAAGCTGGTGTTTCATTTGACAAAAGAACATTTAGTCATAGCTCTTTTGGCATGTTAATCAAAGACATTGTAAGCTTTTCTGGCAATGATGATTGATTTCCTTTTGGGTTTGTTTGTAAACAAAGTGTGAAGGTGTTGGATTCTATGCCACTAAATGATTATTGTACAAAATACACTAGTTAGTGGAAGAGAAATAATTGGACTTTGAATTCAGTTTTAAATTTGGTATGAAAGTATGATCTATCAAAGACTGTCTTATTACTGGCAATGTATCGAGTTGATGTCTTAAGCATTGTTATTCTTGATATCCATCTAGATGTATTAATGGATTCATTTCATTTAGGTTCATTGTCTTAAAAAAGTTTTCCGAAATGAAAAGCAAATCTTGTGATGCTGCATAAACTAATAACGTTAAATGCTTTATTCTGACTTAGTTCTCTGTATTGTTATGTGCAGGCAAAGACTAGTACGACGGGAAGCATTTTCAGAGGAAAACTGGAAGAAAGTGTTTTACTTGGCCAATGGAAATGGTGCAGAAATGAGGTGGTTAGTTCCTCTTATGCGGTAACATAAGAGATACTACATTGAGTTATATTTAAAGACATTTTTCATTCTTATTGCCACTGTTTCTCAAGCGGTTGGTACTTTCTTCTTTTTTGTTCAAGCCCTGAAGGAGCTAGTGAGGTTAGCAGATGGATTTCTGAGAAATTTTATTGACTTCTCAATTTACTTGAACCAGATTTTATTTATAATCTGAGTATGTACCCTATGTAGATCAGTTAGCATTTTGTATTTTGAATATAGAAGATTGATTCCTTTACTTGTAATAATGGTTCTTGGATTATATGCCTAGGTTATGTAATGACCTCTCACAAATGCTACTCTGTAGTTTGTTTTGTGTTTTGTGTTTTATGATATCAACTTTTAAGTTGATCCGGGCTTTGAATGCTTTCAGGGTATCATCAATCTAATAAGAGCCATTTGGTATTAGGGTTTAAATTCTTTTTATGAAAAAACTTTGTTTTAGATATTGTTTAGAAGAAATATAGTTTTTTTCTTTTGATATATATATATATATATATATTGGAAGGCTTTGTGCCAAAATAACATGATAGGCCACGTAAGAAGAGCTACTATGAAGTGAAGTGAACAAAAAAGAATCAAAATTTTAGTTATAATGAATTGAATATAATTTGTTATTTCCTTTTCTGCATTTATTCTTATTAAGAACTATATTGCAATTGAATTGAAAATTGATTTACAAATATATTTTTTAAATATATACTATGTAATTAGTTTACAATAGTGATCATATTTTATTATTAAAAAAAGTACTTATTATTATATACAAGTTGATTATACTTTTCATTTTATTTGCATGGTTTGATAAAATATACATATAAAGAATTTAAGTCATTTTTTACTCTAGCTTATTAAAATATTAATAAAAAAATCATTCATTTAATGAATAATCATAAATGTTATTATATGAAAAATAATTATTTAAATATATAAATTTTATTTGCATGGTTTGATAAAATACATATAAAGAATTTAAGTCAATTTTTTACTCTAAGCTTATTAAAATATTAATAAAAAAAATTCAAATAATTCATTTTAATGAATAATCATAAATGTTTTATATGAAAAATAATTATTTAAAAATAATCATAAATGTTATTATATGAAAAATAATTATTTAAATATATAAATTTAAAAATCTTGCAAACATTTTGAGACATTCAAAAAATAAATAATAAACAAACAAAATGAAACAAAATGAGACGGAAGAAGAATAATATTGTAATAACAAGATAATTCATAAATATATATACAAATTTATTATAAATGTATTTAAACTATGTTTTAATTTAATATGTATATGAACTCTCAAAAATCTATAATAATATAAAAATTACAATATATTTAAAGCACGTTTTAAACTATATTGTAAATGAATCTAAAACTTGTTTACTCTTTCTCATATTAATCTATTTATACACCAAGCAAATAGAAGAAGACCGTTTTAAAAAATTGTCATCATTTATTATTATTTTTCAATAAAATGCACTATTTATCTCATGTATTTTTATTAAATTAGGTTGATATATAGATGTGATTTTATTTTCCGGTTTGCCCCCGTTTAAGCACTGAAAATTCTCTAGGCTTGGCCCAAGAAACTTAGTACTTCTCTTGAGGGCCCATATATATAGGTAGGGCTCAATCCGTTCCTGTTGCTAAGACACTCTCTCCCTCCGTCTCCCTTTCGCGACAAATATACGCAGACCCAGAAGCCTAAGCATCGTTTGGCTGACTGATTCTCTAACACGGTAAGTTTTAGAGAGACGATGCTTACAGGGGATATACCTCCAAACCAAACTATATACATCAAGAACCTCAATGAGAAGGTCAAGAAAGAAGGTATCGCTCGCACTTTTCTATTTCACTTCTAACTTCTAATCTTGTGTTTAGTTGCTGAGAAAACTAAACAACGTGCAACGGTGTTGAAGCTTGAAGCCTCTCTTTTACTATTGATTTTCTGCCTTTTATATACTGACGAACTTGACGCAGCTTAGTTGAAAAAAATGTTCGTCATTGGTTAAGTAGTTTTGGTAGTTAGGTTTGCAGATAAGCATGGATTTGGGTATGAGATGTCCTTTGGCTTCTTGTTAGTACTGTAATTGACCAATTTCGAGTTTTCTGGGTTTTGTGGTGGTTTTTATTGCTATCACTGGGGAATGGGAATTTAGTTTAAAATTTTTAGATTACATGAGAAAGTGTGAATTGTAAATTAGTTCTTTGCCCCCGGTTGCTGAAAATTGTGGGAAAGAAATTATCAGAAAATTTACCAATTGACAATGTTCTATTTTTTTGTTGGAATGTTCTATCACCAGCACTGATCATGGCCTTCTTCTTTGTTGTTGCTTTTCCATGGTAATATGGAGAGTTAATCTGCTGTAATTTTAAGTCAAGTTTGTTCTGGTGTTACAAAATGTGCAATTTGAATGAATTGTGGAATTACAAGTATCAAAATAGTAAAGTAAATTATAGTATAATTCATCCTGAATTGAGTGGGAGTTTTTGTTTGTGGCTATATTTTTCTTTAATCACGTGTGACCGGAAGTGTTTAATGAAAGGGAAAGTATAAAGAAGTATCCTGTGGTTTCATACTTTTCGCTTCAGGGTTTGTGAATTGTTTTTTGGAAAAAAGGGGTCTATATTTTATATTGCTGAGAATTTAGGGTATGATACCTTGATAGTGTTAATTCATGCTTATGTGGGACTAGGTTAATGATGCCATATGTCAACTAAAGTTTGACATATCAGCGTCACATTGGCACAAACTAATAGTATTAAGGTACTGGGCTCTTAATTGTTAATGGAATGAAACACCGACCCATTTTTGTAAAAAAAAAATAAAAAAAAAAAAAAAAAAAGAAATGAAACACCGACGCCAATTTTTGTAAAAAAAAAATAAAAAAAAAAAAAAAAAAAATCGCTGAACCTTTTTTTTAAAAAAAAAAAAAAAAAAAAAAAAAAAAAAATCCCTGACCTTAAAGTGGAAAGTATGAAGTCACAGGATATCTTTTTGAATTCCCTATAATTTATCTACTTCTACCTAACTTTTATTCTATGGAAGGAAAATATTCTGGAGGTTTCTATCCAGTTAAGTTACTATTGGCTGCATTATGGTACTATTGGCTGCATTATGTTTTGATGATTGTTCATAATCATTACAATTTCATTTATGCAACCACTATTGGATAATCAGTTTGCTTTGTAATTAGAATGATGCATTTGCAGTAAACTTTCAGATGATCAAAGAGCATTGTAGCAAGCATTTGCTTGTATGTGTTAGGAGTTTATTGTCCCATTCATTTCTCTGATATGTGAAAATATTTCACTTGGCCAGTTATAAAGAAGTGAAAATGTATAATTTCTTGTGATATTTTCATCTCTCATTCCTAAATTTAACAACATCTTCACATCTTTAATTTCCTTTCAGAGTATCCTAGTTGAGGTTGACACATGTAAAACTTTTTCTTTTGTCAGAACTGAAAAGAGCACTTTATTGTCTATTCTCCCAATATGGAAGGATCTTGGATGTTGTTGCCTTGAAGACACCCAGGCTTCGAGGGCAAGCATGGGTCTGTTTCAGTGAAGTGATGGCTGCGAGTAATGCTGTGCGGCAAATGCAGGGTTTTCCATTTTATGACAAACCTATGGTCTGTCTTAGGAAGTTTTCAACCAATATTAATGCATAAGTGCATGTGTTTTGATGTGTTCTTTAGACTTGTGCATTACTCTTCCACAAATTAAATCAGTTATTTCTTTTTTTCTTAACTCTATACGTTATATTAATATGTTGTTTCAATATTGTTGGCATCAATTAAAAGCCTTTTCATTTGACCCTGTTTGCAAAATTCCTATGATTTTACTGTCACCAACTTACTTTTGTTGCTCAATCTGCACACTTATATTGTGCCACAAAGAGTCTTTTCTATTATTTACATGTTTTTTTTTTTTCTTTTTTGAAAAATCCATTTGGGAAATAGTGTGTCCTGCAACAATTACTTATTTGCAGCCATTGTGACTTTTAAAGGGGACAATTATTAAATATGAAATTGAGCTTCAGAAGGCCAAATGATGTAAACCATCCAAAAGTTTACATCTCCTTGCAGTCTTGTTCATTTCTATTTTAATACTCCATCTTTGAGTCCCATTAAATGTTAGTGTAATGTTATATGTGATTGATGTATGCAGCGGATCCAGTATGCGAAAACGAAGTCCGACTGCCTTGTAGAGGCAGAAGGAATATATGATCCAAATGCAAAGAAAAAGAAGAAACAGGAAGAAAAAGGTGAATAGAAGTTTTAACAGTTCTCTATTTTATTAAATTTAATGAGTTTTATGCATTAGATCATTTTTAATAGCTGTAAGTTCCTGGCTTCTGCACGTTGGTTTATATGTGTATAAAAAGTTAGGAATTGGTGGTCTTGTGAATTATTTGAGTTTATTTCTTAGGTACTGGAACATTCACATTAAAAAGGGGCAAATTAGAATGAGCAAGAAAATATGCTTTTATATGAAGGAGATGATGAAAAACTAATATTCTTGACTGCTCTCTAAAAAGAGAGCAGGACAAACTAGGATTATTAGATCTATAAGGTCAAGTTACATTTTCCTTTTTACCTGGTTAGTTGAGCATATGTTTCTTGAAAGAGGCTCCTAATGTTTTGCTTGGTGATTGATTTACAAAAGAAAAAAGGTATACTACTTGCAGCAAGAACTAATAAATGGTCAATCGCAAGATGTTTTACATGAGAGGGTATCATTTTAAAAGATAAGCCATAAGACAAGAATGGGCATAAGTGTTAAACCTAGATTCCATGTCAATTTCTTGTTTTTGAATTCACCACTCTGATACTGACAAAATAGTTTCTTCTTTAGTTGAGCGAAAGAGACGTGCTGAAGAAGCTCAACAATCTGCTACAGCTAATGGCACAGCTGCTGAGAATAACAGGGGCCCAGTAAGTTGGATTCATTTTAAATTATAGTTATTTTAATGTTTGTCCTTCCATCTTTTCCTCTTGTAGATTGCTACCAACACATATGCTATAATGTTCTTTTAAGAGTGAAGAATATAAGCTTAGGCTTTACATTAATTGAGGCAGAGCTCACCTGTTTAATCTTCTGGTGAATAAAAGGAATTATCAATGATGATTGCTTGATAATTTTACCACTGATATTCTTCAAAATATATATATATATATATTTCCACTTATGTTATCATTTATCGCTATAATTAATGTATCATGGATCCAACTTACAATTTAATATAGTGTGCATGAACTGCTTTACAATTTTATCTGACCAATGCTACTTCTGATGTATTATATTTACTCATCTCCTGTAGGCTTCTTTCCGACAAGGAAACCGGGGTGAACAGGAAACAGTTCCACCAAATAATATACTGTTTATACAGAATTTACCACATGAAACTACTAGCATGATGTTGCAAGTTCTCTTCCAACAATATCCAGGATTCAGGGAAGTCCGAATGATCGAAGCAAAACCAGGTATTGCATTTGTAGAATTTGAGGATGAAGACCAGTCCTTCATGGCCATGCAGGCCCTTCAGGGATTCAAAATTACTCCTCAGAATCCTATGGCTATTACTTATGCCAAGAAGTAATTGTGCATTATTCTAGACTACTACCTTCTGTTTCTTGCGTTGAATCTATAGTTAGAGATGAGACAATCGAAGAATTTATTGCACACAATGGTGATGTTTGATGGACCAACTGTTTGATAAAAATGAGAATATGCTTTTCAAGACACAGATGCTTATGCAAATTGCTATCCATTTTTGTATAATTTGAAGCGTTACGATTTCAAATCACAAGGTAATTTTATGAAACTGTTTTAATTAGTTTTCCTATAATACCTTATTTGAAAAATGGTTCATTTGTGTACTCTATATGTATATTAGTGTTTTTAACTTTTATTTTAGTTTTTCTAGCAGGTAAGGATAAGAGGGAGTCAAATTATATTTTGAAGGGTGGAAATTGAATAATGAAAAATACAATAATACTATTATTTTGTAATTTTTTAGAAAATAAAGAAGTGGGCAATCGGCCCTTTAGCCACGTTCGCCGGGGAAAAGTACTGGTGTTTTGCTTCCGTTGAGAAATGCGCGTAAGAAGGAAATACAAGTGCGTTTCAATGATGGTTGGGAACAGAATGAGGAGTTACAACATGTAAATATAACTAAACTCTTGTTGCACTCACTGTAAATATGACATTATTATTTATTGAATATAATATAAATACATCGGATTTCATTAATTAATTACTTCAAATCAATATAACATAGAATAAAATTATCATAACTAAAATATCACAATTTAAGTTCACTGATTTAATAATAAAATTTTCTTAATATAAATATATCGTATCACATGTTTATATATCTATTTACATTAGCTTTTGAAATTGATGGTTACGTTAAGAGGCGATGGACTATCTATTAAAAAGTATATCCATATTAATTAAATGCAATAATAATTGATTATCATGTACAGAAATATATTAATAATCCAAATTAAATATATAATATATGCTCACAGTAAGATCTTTGAGCAGGAGATTAATTGAATGGAGAGGAGCCAACTTCTCTATTCTCAAGGTAGATTTGTCTAGTGTAAACTCGAAATAAAATTATAAAATAAATAATGAGAAAGCTTTCATTGCCTAAAGAACTTCCTCCTCTCAAAACTGTTCCCAAAATCTCTCTCCCCCTCTCTCTCTCTCTCTCTCTCTGAGCTCTTTATCTCATGTTGCAAGAAAGAAGTAAAATTTCCTTCTTTTCCCAATTGGGTTCCAACATTTTATCCTATTCTATTGTAGACAATAATTTGCTAATTATTCAGTATTTCTCATCTTCTACCTCCAACCTTGATCTCAAACATGGAGAATTCAGGTCGGGTAATAGTGACCATAGGGACTGTGTCAGGCCCTTTCTTCAAAGAAAGCATGGTTTGCCAGTACAAAGACATGATCAGGCCCACCCGTGGTATTTTTCTAGGAGACAATCCTTTCGATTTTACCTTTCCTATTCTTCTTCTTCAAATTTCATTAATCTTTCTCACCACCAGATTCATTTATCTTTTCTTGAAACCTCTTCGACAAAGTATTCTCACTGCAGAAGTTTTGGTAAGCCGTTAATATGTATTGCTTTTATATATATATATATATAAACATACATATAATTCCTTTTGAATGTTTATCAAGACAATCCCTTTTGGAATTCTTCCTTCTGATTATATTTTTGTGATATGATTTGTTCCAATCAGGCTGGAATACTTTTAGGTCCTTCATTTCTATGGCATTATTGTCCAGCTCTAGTGAGAATATTTCCACCAGGAGGCAGGATAATTCTTAACATAATTGCACAGATGGGTCTGATCCTTCATATATTTATACTATCATTACAGATGAATACCAACATAATAAAGCATGCAGGTGCTAGTGAAGCTCTAATTGGTATAACTGGTTTTCTGTTGCCTGCAATAATTGGCTGGTTAACATTCAAAACCTTTATGCAGATAAACGGCGTAGATGAGCGAGTAACTCGTAGCGTTCTTATGATAATTATGCTTCACTCTTTGAGTTCTTTCCCTGTTATCAATAGTCTTCTTATTGATCTAAAAATCCTCAACTCGGATCTTGGTCGTTTTGCTTCTAAGATATGCATGATAAATGATATAAGTTGCTTTGTTGTGAGCGAACTTGCATCCACAGGGTCTACTTTTGCTCGTGAATCCTTTGAGATGGCATTAAGCTATATGATATGTGTTTCTATGTTTCTCCTTGCAGTCGTGTTTATTCTTCGACCATTTATAATATGGATGACAAGATTCGACGAACAAGGACAAACCATGGATGAAATTCACTTCTTTCTAATCTTAACTTCAGTTCTAATTTGTTCTCTTTTATCTGAGATTCTTGGCCAGAATTTTCTCTTTGGACCACTTCTTTTGGGCTTGATTTTGCCGGATGGACCTCCATTAAGTACAGAAATGGAACATAAGCTCCAAGCAGTTACTAATGGATTGTTGCTTCCTTGTTTTTGTGCCTTTAGTGGTTTGAACGTGAACATATTTGCAAGTGAAACTGAAGACTTTCATGGGATGTTCAAAATCATTGTGGTTGTGACCTACATAGCCAAGTTCATAGGCGTCATACTTCCAGCTCTTTGTTGTGGTGTGACCTTTTCTGATGCCTTGTGTCTTGGTTTGATCATGTGCTGCAAAGGCATTATTGAGGTTGCTATGTATGTCAAGTTGGTGGATTCCAAGGTATAAATCAAACTCTTTCTGAATTGTGAATTGTGAATTGTGTTTATGTTTTGTTTTATCATGTTTTTAATTTCATTTCTTTAGTTCAACACTTACTTAATTTCACCCATCATACCACTGACTATACCTCTTATTACATTTGCGTACCAAAATTTCAATTTGTTACGCGAAAATATCATATCTTTAATTTGTGTTTCGCTAAAATGCATCCGTTAATCTAGCCGTTTGATATTAGACGGAATGCTGACATAGGGCGTTAGAACGTAAAAAGTTGCTCTATCAGTCCTACCAAGTCAGACATCAATTAAATCGCTCTCTATTCCATGCAAAAGGTCATTTCTCTCTCTCTTGCCCAAACGTTTCTCTCTCCTACCCATCAGTCTCTTCGTCTTTATCTTTTGAGTTTCAATCTGAACTTTCGTCACTTTCTTTCCTTTCCTCGTTTTCTTTTCCAGCAATGATAGGGACTTTCATCGTTTTCTTCCACCCCACCTTAACAAATAGCTAGAAAAGAACAAAACAACGACCAAAACAACCACAATCACATCTAAAAAAACGTTTAATTTCTTATTACCGCTTCAACTTCTATCTTCTCTTTCTCAATTTTATCTATCTTCTTTAGCAACCCAATTATCACCATTTTCATCCGGAATGCACAACGGGATCTATCCATTCAACAAATCGGTAATAACTCAGTATCTGGAAAGAACGGAGAAGAAATCATTTATAATCATCTCAATGCATTATATCTATGGATCGTTAAAAGACAAAAAATTTACCCCATAATTCACACATTCCAAAAAATGTTGCCAGAATTAATCTCAGCCCATGAGGTTCTCATAATCGCTTCCTGCCCACGTTTACATAAAGTCGAACGACCTCGGTGCATTTCTGAGCTTGAAATGGCTAAGAAAGCCATGAAAGAGGGTTGTGGATGCTTCTTTGGCCGCCGATGAGAGCTTCAGCGAGAGAGAGAGAGAGAGAGAGAAGGAGAGAGAGCAGGAAGAGATGGGTCTTATTGGGAGAAGAGGAAATGGTTTAGTTAGAGAAGAGTAGCACCTTTTTACGTTTCGAACGTGCATGTCCAGCAGTTCCCTCTATATCAAGACGGTAGTACTGACCGTAGGCTTGCCAAATCACAGGTTCCTGACCGGAACCGACGGTTCGACGGTCGAAACCGGTGAACCGAACCGGACGAACGGAACCGGAACTCGGAAATATTCCGGTTGGTTCCGGTTCCAGATTTTCTGGAAACCAGAAACGGCGGTCAGAAACCGGTGGAACCGGTTGGAACCGGCCGTTCTCCGGCGGTTAGAACGCCGGTTCGCACCGGTTCGAACCGGAGGTTCTTATAAAGTTCACACCAAAAAAAAAAAAAAAAATAGCTTCCTTAGACAAAGAAACCAGTCTTACCAACTCTGTCACCCAGACTTAAACACAATAAATATAAACTAACGCTAACCCTACAAAGGGAACAAGTGAAAATGACAATAAAAAAATAAATACATTTCTTCTTTTTATAATTATTGGTGCTGAACGTTGATGTTTTTTTTTTTATTTTATTCTGTGAATCTATTAATTATTCCTCCAATCAGCTATAACGGCTATATAAAGGCTATTTCAAAGGTATTTTTGGAAAAAATTAATTTTTTGATTTATTATTAATTTACTCATTTCAATTATAATTATTACAAAAAATATTTGACTCTTCTATTCTCTCTTACGATATTTTTTAAAATTATATTCAACTTTTTTAACAAAAAATAATTCATTGAAGAAATTTTTTTTGGTAAATAATTATATTCAAGTCTTTAAAAATAAATTTTAATTTGTAGAATTTTTTAATTTTTTAGGTGTATCTTTTTTTACAAAATAACTTTCACAATTTATTAAATTATTGAAAGACCGGTCTTAAATTTAAAATTTAAAATTATGTGATTCACCGGAAAATAGAGTCGTAACGTCGGTTTTTTACCGGACCGAAACCCGGAACGGAACAGGAACCGGACTTTTTCGTTCGGTTCCGGTGTCGTTTTTTTGGAAACGGTGAACGCCGGTTTGGAACGGAACCTGCCGGTTCCGGAACCGTCACCGTAGACTGACGATTTATTTTAGCGAATACAAATAAAGATTTTATATTTTATGCGTGACTTTTTCGGTTCGGTTCCGGTTCCAGTTTTTTTGGAACCGGAACCGCCGGTTCTGGAACCGGAACCGCCGGTTCCGGAACCGTGGCCACCCCTAGACTGACGGATTTATTTTAGCGAAATACAAATTAAAGATTTTATATTTTTGCGTGAAATTTTAGTATACCAATATAATAGGGGTGTCATCCAGGTACGGTGAGTGAAATTAAGCCTTCAACGCTTAGCATAACTGTAAAACATGTGTGCTATATTTGGTACACTGTGATAGAACATAATGTAACATAATTGAGGCATTTATAGTGTAATGTTATCCTTAAGATGCTTTATGATTACATTATATTACGTTTCATTCCGGCTTACCAAACGGAGCTTTTTTATATTTACGTATATATACAGGTACTGGACGTCCATTCCTTTAACTTTCTGCTTGTCTCATTGCTGATTGTGACTGGATTTGCTAGACCTATTGTTTCTTATCTGTATGATCCATCTAAGAGGTACAAAACAGTAAGTAGAAGGACCATTCAAGGCTCAAACTACCACTTGCAGCTAAGAGTATTAGTTTGTATTTACAACGAAGAAAATGTTCCTATGATCATCAACCTCCTTAAAGCTTGTAATCCTACCAGATACAATTGTATTACTGTCTTTGTCTTGCAACTCATGAAGCTTAGTGGTCGAGCATCAGCAATACTCATGCCTCATCACCAATTAGACAACCTCAATTTAACTGCAGGATACAATTCATTGCACATTGTTAATGCCTTCGAGCGTCTCGAACAGGAATATACGGGGAGTGTTTTAGTGCAACACTTCACTGCTATATCACCATACAAAAGCATGCATACTGATATATGCACAGTTGCGTCAGATAAAAGGACAACTATAATAATTTTACCCTTTCATAAGAGATGGGGTATTGATGGAAGAATAGGATCGGTTAATTCCTCTATTAGGCGTGTCAATAAGCATGTAATGGAATGGGCTCCTTGTTCTGTTGGATTGTTCATCGATCGAGGAGAAATGGGTATAAACCAAACTGTACTAACAAGCTATTCATTGTATCAGATAGCGATGCTGTTCTTCGGTGGGGATGATGATTGTGAAGCAATTGCTCTTAGTATACGAATGGCCGGGCATCACCAAGTGAAAGTTACAGTGATTTTGTTCAAACACGAAGATTATAGTTACGACGAAAAGGAAAAAGACATAGAGTATTTGCTAGAAAATTTTGCTGATATAGAGTGCAGGGAAAGGATACATTTTGAGAAGGTGATGGTGAGACATGGTGAAGATACAGCAAAAGTTATGCGTTCTTTACGAGATGCTTTTGATTTAGCAATAGTTGGAAGACATAGTGATCCTCATTCTCCAATTATAATGGGATTAACAGAATGGAATGAGGATCCTGCTCATCTTGGTGTCATAGGAGACATTTTATCTTCTTCAGATTTCAGATTTTCAGTATTGGTGGTAGTTCAACAACCATTAAAAAGTGAATTCAAGTTAAGTAGTAGTAGCAAATCCTTAGATTCAAAGGTGTCCTCTAACTTCTCTAAAGAAGATGAATAGGAACCCATGAATAAAAAATAGTTTTTTCTTTTTTTTTTCTCTCCCTTTTTTAGAACTGTATTTGATTAGAATCTAGCTACAATAATTAATTAAACAATTCTATATGGAATTCAATAGTTTAATACAAAGATCGATGCTCGTCACTTTGAGATATAACCTTCTTGTTTTGCATTTTTTTTTCACATTCATCCAATTTTCATATTTTCAATTGAATCAGACGTTTTGTGAGAACAAAATACTTTTTCCTTTTTTATCTTTTTTGCATGAACTCACAATTTAAATATTGAACATAATAAGATCAACTATCATTTTGAAAGGGTTGAACAAGAAATAAAATTCTTGAACAAGTTCAAAATCCCATCCCTCTATTCTCATTGCAGCCTAAAGAATAAGGGAATTAGTTACAAATCACATCCCTTTGGCAGCCACAACTAGCAACAGAAAACAAATAAAAATGAAATAAAATAAAAAGGCATCAAAGCAAAGAAGACTCAAAATTTTGCTAATTGCTAATTATAATTGGATTTTTATGCTCAATTATTATATTTACTTTTGAGTTTATTTATTTATCCTCAATGTTAGTTAATAAAGGGCCATAATTTGGGGATTTTGAATAACAATGACAGCTATTATTATTATTATTATTATTATTATTATTATTATTATTATTATTATTATTATTACAATGGACTAAAAATTATTGTTAGTTATACAGTAAGAGGTAGTTTTCCCATTTGATTAACATTTAATAAATTAGTGAGATTCCTCGTATCTTGTACATGATATAAGGAGATAAATCAAAGTACTTGATCGACGAAAGAATAATTTTTTTAAAATTAAAAGGACATCTTTCAAACAAACACATAAAAAAGGAGAAAATCTCTGGATATAACAAGAAATTAGATTTTTTTCAATTTTTTTTAGTATCTATCAAAAGAAGTTTCAATAATATAACAAATGCACGTACAATTGACAATTAACTATGAATATTATATGAAATAATGCACAACTGAGCTACTCCTTTCTATAGCCATAAAATAAATCTCCTATAACTTCTTAACTAGATTCTGTTATGAAATGACAGTATACAACCATCCACTTGGAAATTAACAAATGAAATTATTGTTATTACATATTGGAAATTAGTTCAAAACTTTGATAGCCATGTATAATTTAATTTAAAACATAAACAAGAAAACATCTTCAACAACTTTTGGATGCTATTTTGCATATTTCAGTTGTTGAGCAGAAAACAGAATATAAACATTAGTACTGAAAATTTGGTGGCTAAACTCTGTAAAGATAATATAAAAGGCGTAGTTATTCTTTTCCTTTCTAACCATACTTCTCATTCTCATTTTGTTTTCATTTTCTTTACCATTCTGCATATGCAAAAGATCATCATAAAATAAGGATTCTTGTGTATTGAGCACCAAAAAATAAGAACAGAAGCAAAGAACAGAAATTGGCATCAATGAAACTTGCAGCAAATCAAAAACTTATATGCACTGAATTACCACCAAATGTTAATTCCAATGGTATTTGGGAGAATCTAAAATCTCCTCCAGTTTTTGAGTATCAATTGCCATTGTTACAGTTGCAGATTCTTCTAATTTTCTCTATCACCCAAGGTTGTCATTTGATTCTCAAGCATTTTGGGATCCCTGTAATCGTCTCACAAATTCTTGTACGTAGTTTCCTTCCCTTTTTTTTTTTTTTTTTTTTTTTTTTTTTTTTTTTTTTTTTTTTTTTTTTTTTTTTCATTACGTTTTTTTTTTTTTTTTTTTTTTTTTTTTTTTCATTACGAGTCATTTGAAATCTTTCCTTTGAAAATTTAATAATAAAGCAATGCAGGCAATGAAATATATTATTTATCTGTGTGCAGGCTGGGATAATTCTTGGTCCTTCTTTACTTGGAAGCAACACCAAATTCAAAGAAACTGTATTTACGATTGAAAGCCAAGATATATTAGGCACAATAGCCAGTTTAGGTTACACGTTGTTCATCTTTCTATGTGGGGTGAAGATGGATTTAAGTATGATATCTAAAACAGGAAGAAAAGCTTGTGGGATTGGTTTTTTATCTGTGACTGTGCCTTTGGTTCTTGGCCTTGGAATTGAAGTAGCCTTGGAAAAATCTTGGTTAGGAAAAGATTTACCAGATAAACTTTACATAGTAACATCAGTACTTTGTGCAACTCCATTCGCAGTTGTCGCAACCCTTTTGAGCGATCTCGAGATTCTAAATTCAGAACTTGGTCGATTAGGATTATCTGCTGCTATGATTGGTGAAATGGGTACAGTTGGACTTTTTACTTTAGCAACTTTAATTACAGTGGTAAAAGTGATTTCCGTTGGGATGGCTTTTAGAACCCTAGTTTCTATTCTTGCTTATGTTATTCTTGCCATTTTCATCATTCGACCTGCGATGTTTTGGATTGTGCGACAAACACCAAAAGGAAGACCAGTTAAGGATATATACATCATTATGATTGTTATAATGTTTTTTGTAAGTGGAATTTTGTCCAACTCATTTGGCCAACAGATTTACTTTGGACCTTTTATTCTTGGTTTGGCTGTACCAGATGGACCGCCATTAGGATCTGCTGTTGTAGAGAAACTTGATTGTATAGTTTCAGGAATTTTTCTACCACTATTTGTTACTACATCAGCTATGAGAGCTAAGTTTGGAAGTCTTACGATGAACAAAAATTTGCTGACAGTTGAAGCAATTCTAATCTTTGTGACTTTGATTGCAAAAATACTGTCATGTCTCGCAGCTTCAGTTTATTGTAAAATGCCTTTGAATGATTCTTTTGCACTAGCCCTCATCATGAGCTGCAAAGGCATCGTAGAGTTGGCAACTTATAATACTTTAAGAGATAGTCAGGTAATTTTATATTACAAACAGTATAAGAACGAGCTCATCAGCCATTAAATTTTTGAAATTTAGTAATTGATAAGTTTGTTTTTATATAATGTCGAAACATTTATATATCTCGCAATTCTATATATTCTACATTTTTCTCTTATTATAATAACAGAACTTTCATCTCAATTCCTTGCAGGATATTAATGAAACCACTTTTACTTTGCTACTCACAGGCGTTCTAGTCACGGCAAGTATTTTTCCTGTCATTGTGAGAAAACTTTATGACCCATCAAGGAAATATGCTGGTTATCAGAAAAGAAACATCATGAATTTAAAACCGGACTCAGAATTACGTATTCTGATGTGTCTTCATAGTCCTGATGATATCACTTCCGCAATTAATCTTCTTGATGCCTCAGGTCCAACCCGTGATAGCCCTATGACTGTTACTATTCTTCACCTTATAAAGCTAATTGGCCGAGCTTATCCAATCTTTATATCCCATAACATTCAGATCAAAAGTGACATTGCTTCTCTGATAATATCATAGTCTCATTTAATCAATACCAACAAAGGAAAATGGGAGCTGTATCAGTAAACACATTCACAGCAGTTTCTCCACCAAAATTAATGCATGAAGATATATGCACACTTGCATTAGACAAACTTACATCCCTTATAGTCCTTCCATTCCATCGAAATTGGTCTATTGATGGTAGTCTCGTTTCAGAAGATATATCCATTAGAGCCCTTAACTATAATATCCTAGAACGAGCTCCTTGCTCTGTGGGAATCTTGGTTAACCGCGGTAATCTTAGACGAACAAAACAATCAGAGCATTCACGGGTTGCTATCATTTTCTTAGGAGGAAATGATGATAGAGAAGCATTGGCATTTGCTAAACGTATGAGTAATGGCTCTAACATTACCATGACAATTGTTCGACTCATCGCGAAAGAGGAGGATCAAAGTAGTCTAGTAACTTGGGAACAAATTCTTGATTCTGAGGCATTGAAGGATCTTAAACCTAATGGTATTACAAATCAAGATGTTAAATTTATACAAGTAGAGGTGAAAGATGGACCTCAAACTGCATATTTGTTAAGAGAAATGGCTAATCAGTATGATCTTATTATAGTGGGTAGACGCAATGGCGTAGAATGTGCACAAACAAGCGGACTTTCTCAATGGAGTGAATTTCCTGAATTGGGTGTTATAGGAGATTTACTAGCTTCAAGTGATCTTAATGGCAAGGCTTCAATCTTAGTTGTACAGCAACAACAACAATTAACTTAGTTTTTAGTTCATTACCGTAAAGAAATTTGCAGTTTCTTTCAATGTAATGTTGTTAGATTAATCATTATATATTGTGAAATTTATGGATGAAAATCATTCCACAATACTTATGTTATGAACCCAATGCATGCTTAAAAAAAATGAAATTTTAATATATAAATATGAAAAATCTAATAGATAAATCTTTGCAGTTCCATCAACTTAATAGATATATTCCTTCACCAACATGTAACGCCTGCTTCGATCAACGATAATAAAGTATGTGTATATCTACACGAATTTTACGTATAAAGTCATATAAATCGTTATTATTAAAAGAGTTTCACGAGTATATCAGCCTAAAAAAAATAATTTTTTTAAAAACTCAATAGAATCAATTAAATTATAAATTCTCGACGAACAAAAAATATATAACTTAGGGGACAATTTAAATTTTACTTTAATTATATTATTTAAATTTGGATGTGCTCAAAAAATATTAAAAAATTATTTGAAGAAACTAAATTAAAAAATGAAATTCATAAGTCCAACAATTGAAGTGAATGGCTGGATGCGTCTCCGATCTAGAGAGGGAGAGAGAGATTAGCCTCCAGTAATTGGCGACTAAGAAATGCGATCCCTTTTGTCCTGCTAGCGTTGCACAAGGCTCGATGCTAGTTACTAGTTCACTTCATGGGGATCTCCAACCTAATTTATTTAATTAATTCATTTAATTACATGTTTGGTGTTTTAATTCATAATTAATAGACAGCTCATATATCAAACCCATGGTTTGGTTAGTTGAACTAATGGTTTGAACCCATCAACAGACTTAAAATGGAAATTGCAATCAATCCTCTCAAATTTTAGGGTTTCCACAATTCTAGTTTGCACGTAATTACGCTTTTTTTTTTTTTATTACGAAAATAATTGATTTCAATTCTAAAAACAAGAATTAAAATTAATTTGTATTCACCTATTTTGATCAAATTTAAAATTAAAATTTCAAAACTGATTTCACGTCTAAACTTTTCTTCATGATTCATTTTAATTTGATTTTCGAAGCAAATCAAACCAATGGCTATCCTCAACATTAAACTATTTAAAAACGAGTAATGTGTAAATGTGCTTTAGTTAATTAACTTATAATTAATGGTGATTTTCCCAAAGTAGATTTGTAAAAGCTAAGAATGGTGGATCTTGCGATGAGCAAAAATTTAAAAAAAAATAATAATAAAATTAATAAATAAGAAATTTGTAAACTAAAACCAAAGAAGGGATGTTAATAAAATAAGAGGGAATGCATGTGAAGACTGAGTTATACGATAAAATGTTTACGAGGATTTGCCAGCTCCTTTGCTTTTATTTTTCTCTACCTTGTCTTTGTCGCTATTTGAGGACTTTTGGATTTATATGCTATTAATAATACGAGCCCGTATGGCCTTTGTCTCCATATATTTAATAATAATAATAATAATAAATGTTTATGCTAAAATTAACAAATAAATGTTATTAATTTCTTAATTATAAATCAACAGAGATATAGTAAGAATTAAGCATGAACTCATTTTAAAAACAGTTAAAGAGTATAATTTATTTAATTAATTAGAATATATTCAATTGGCATTGCTTAACTTATTTTTAATTGGGCGATGCTACGTAATACAATTAAATAAAAATTTTTATAATATATATGGTAGCGTTCTCCTTAGAACGACAATCACTAAATTCAAACTCAAAATTTTCCGTCTCTGCTTGTTTATTTATTAATATTGTCCAAAATTCCCTCTATTTGTTGGGTAATGCCTAATCAAATGAATTAGCAGTGTTTGACCTTATGAAATTGACAGCTTACAAATAATTAGTTAGAGAATAACATAATATATAGAAATCCTACTTTGTTTCATTTAATGTTAAAAAATCTTTCCTCTAAAAACAAATGGTCTCCATTCTAAGTGGCATGACACTTTGTCTAATTACATTACATTATCATAATAATCTAATCTAAAACATATTTTCTATGTATTAGTTGGACAATCAAGGTCAGCTCTAAAACTCATATAAAAATATCATAAAATTAATGTTAATTAAGCCAATTTAATCACTCCAATCATTCAACTACTACTTCTCTCATCCATTAATATAAGTCGTTTAAAATTGTTATATAGTAATTAAAATAATATTTAATTCTCCTAAATTATAGCAAAATGTTTACTAACTTGATTGAATTATCAATTAATTAAAAAATTACAGAAATAATTATTATATTTAATATAAATAAAAATAAAATTGAAAAAACATCATTAATTACTCTTTAATATTTTATTTCTAGAAAAAAATATCTTAAAACGATTTATATTTATAGACAAAAGAGTAATTTTGAAAAATAAACTAAATTACCTAGTATTTTTACACACATGTTAGGGTTATAGTTTATAAACAAAATAGATTTAGATAAATTATATGAAAATGAACTTGTAATTTGAACACTAAGTAATAATTTAGTGATAAATACGTATACGACCTGCCAATAGTTTTGGTTTTTAAATTCTCCTTCCCTGATAATTAATAATAAATCATTAAGCGAAAGTTTTTTTTTTTTTTTGGGTCTAAATCTTTTTTTTTTTCTCTAGAAAATTGAAAGGAATTGTTATTTATGAACGAATTGTTCTCAAATCTCAAGTACAAAATTATAATTAAAACGAATTGTTGAGGAATCAATCTCCTCATTATAATTAAAACTCAAATTTAGGGCACAAAATTATTTCAAATCATAATTGCAATGAAATTAGTAAAAAAAAACAAAAAAACAGAACATATTTACTTACAATTTTCTCTATGAGATTCATACAATTTCTCATTTAGTCCAAACGATATCGATTTCTCTTGCTTCTATATTCAAACGGATCAAGATCTGATCCACAGTGAAAATTCAGAGTCTGCAACTATTACCCGCAGACCGAAACATTAAAAAAAAAAAAAGAAAAAAACTTATCCACAATTCCAATAACCCCACGTACAATAAAAAAACGTCCCCATTGCATAATTGTACCGGGGATGTCAGATTCCGACACCGGAAAAAAATGTTAGTCTTCGGATATGCTCTGGAGATTAGGCCGCCATACTCCGACACGACCAGTCCGGCGGTCACCACGACGTGAAGATTTTTTTGATGATGAGATAATATCAGTTAAATAACGGTCACAATCTGATATATGATTGTCTTCTGTAGAACTTGTAGTAGTGTTGCATTTTTTGGTCTTCTTGAAGGATTTCTTGGCTGCTTGCTGCTTCTTCTTCTCCGGCAAGGTAGATGCCGGAATAAGGAAGTATATGCTGCCTCTTTTGAGCTCAGATTCCGGCGAAAGGATTAAGATTTTGCGGGTAACTCCTTGAGAACAAGGTTTGCTCAAAACATGATTAGGGTGGGCTTTAAGAACCTCACTAGCAGTGATTGGGCGAGTTATCTCCTCAACGTAGCCGTTTAAATGAACTATACGGATCAAATCTAAGGCTCCACAAGGAAGAACACAAGCCAAACAGCACCTTAAGCTATTACCCATTTCTCTTTCTCTCTGTCTCTCTTTCCTTGGTAAGGGTGTGATCAAAGACTTGATTAGCTTATATATATATATAGAATCAGCTTTAGTTGTAAATACAAACAAAGAAAATAAATTTATATTTATTTCTAAATTACCAAAATGTCCTGAGAGTGACTAATAAATCTGTGGTTTGTTACCTTCTTTTTGATTGCCTTGTCTTAGTAGTTGATATTTTTTTTTCCTTTAGAATCAAGTACGGGCCAGCAGTTCTCGCTTTCTAATTGAGAATGGAACCAAATTAATTTATTTTAATTGAATTTAGATAATTATTTTAAAAATTCAATTATCAGTCGATTTAGATATATAAAATCATTTGGTTTTCGATTTTTAATTTAGTTATTATATATAATTAACTAAATTTATTTTTAGATCTAAATTAGTTTATTTCGTTTGGATAACTAAATTCAAATCGAACCAAATTGATTTAATTATATAGTTTGGATCGATTATCATACCATTTAATTTCGAATATAAATTTCATCAAAACATATTTAGATGAATCGAAATTGAACTAATTCGATTTATTTAATCGAATATTCGCCCCTATAGTCAAGAGATTATTCTCTATTCAAACTGTAGATCACGAAGGTTTTTGTCATTACATTCAGTAGTTATAATCTGTTCCTTGCTGAGATGGAGGTAATTTACCATCTCTTTTGTTTTAAATGATTAGAAAACTTAATTTGAAATTAATGGGTCCCACATACATGACTCAATAACAATGGCTTGAAGGACTCAAAGGAGTGGTTAGGTACGGAATGGAACTCCAAAAGTACATGTTCATTACAAGGTCTTTGAGCCATGATTATATCACACCCGGTAACCAAATTCTAGCTCACTGTTACATTTGGGATCACATTGCCTGGACTGAATTTTAAATATTAAATTTAAATTATCAATTTATTTAACTGAATAATTAAAAATTATACCTAATATACCCTCGCTATGAATCAAGTAAATATCAATCGTATTTATTTTATTATATATATACGTAGTGCTTCTACGATTATTGATATCTTTATATTAAAAATAATATTAATCATATCGATTTATATTTCAATACGGCTCACCAAATAGCTTAAAATCACCAACACCATTAAATTTTATTGCTTCCTTTTGCAAAATATATAAACTTTTAAAATATTTGGGATCTATTTATATGTTTTTGTAATATATATATATATATATATAATATTTATGTATAAAATATTTTAAAAATTTGAACGACTACTGTCCCTTATCGCCCTAGTTATATTACAGTTAGTTTTCTGCTGTCATTTGATTTGTTGGCTGATTGACGTTGATTTGGGTCGCTAATTTAGGAATTTCTATGTAAATATATTTTCTTTTCCTTGTTTGTTTGATTTTGTTCTATTTTGGTAGTTTAGCTTTTATTAGGAGAATATTTTGATAGCTGTATATATTGTATATATTTTGATCTTTCCGGAGGAATGAAAGGCAATTCTCTCTTTCCAAGAAACCTATAGTTTGTTCAAGTTACACCTTTAATTAGATACTAGATACATATAAAATTTTAAAAGAAGTTTTTTTTTTAAAGTGAAAAGGACAATATTAAGATTTATATTTTTCATTATTCTATTAATTAAATAAATATTGATCAATAAATTATATTTTCAACAATATACCAAAAAAATATATAAAACATCTTAATTTATTTTTCTAATAAAAATTGTATTACAACCTGATATAAAATAAGCAATAGAGAAAAAAAAAAATCAATAAATCCACTTTATAGGTTATTAGGAATATTGGTTGAGGACACATTGGCCCTTGATAATTTGCAAGACAACTAAGTTTGCTTTATGAGATGTGATGTGAAAGCAATATAATAAATTAATAATAGCTGGTTTTTATTTCTTTTTTTTAATAATATATTCATGTTAATTTTTATTGCAATCTAATAATGGATGAAGATAAAAGCCTCGGCTCGGTAAAATTAGTAAAATTATATATTTTGATACTATTAATTATTTTAATAGTGATTAATTATTAATTATTTTAATAATTTTTTATGAAGAAAAAATTTTATCTAAATCCGGTCTATAACTCTATATCTCATTAAATAAATTGAATAAATAATTTAAATTATTTAAATTATAAATTTAACTTTTATTTAGAATTAGTTGAATTTTAAAATTTAACATAATATCATATTTTATATATAATACTTCTCCCTCTTCCTCAATTCTTTCGTATTGAAGTCTTTGTTGAAGAAGATCATGACAACACGAAATTGAACTATTGGCAGAACCAAAAGAAGATGGAGAAGATGAAGTGGAATCAGGATCGAAAACGTTGGATCACAAAAGACGAAATTTTGTTTATTTATTTATTTTAATTTTATATTTTGTGCAAATTCTTTATTATTGAGTTATCAAGTAGCGCTCTTAATAACTCAAAGCAATTGAAAACCTTGGATCACCAAGGATATTGGAACTTTGTCTGTTTATTTATTTTATTTTATATTTTGTATATAAATTATAATTTTTTTTTTGAAATCAAGAAGTGACGCACCCATTTTGGATCCACGGATAGGGTGTAAAATAATTTTGTTCATGTGATTTTTAAGCATTAATTGAAACATATTGAAAAAAAAGTAAATATATAATAATTAAAAAAATAAATATATTATAAAAAATAAACATATTACTCAAAAGTTTTGCTGATTCTCTTGAATTTAGTTAAATATCATGACTTTATATATTTAAATTTTACATTTTTATACTATTAAATATTTTTAAAAAATAATATATAATATGACAACAAAATAATCATGCTATCTAGTTATTTAATTTTATTTCCTAAACAAATCTAATTTTCTTATCTATTACAACTTTTTATCATGTATAGATTTTGTTTTTTGGATAAATTATTATTTAGTCCAACAAGTGCAAATCACGTAAATGCATTCATATATTTTTTGAAAAGGTAAGAATTGATTTCACCAAATAAATTGTAATTCATTAAACTAAAGATATTATATATTTTTTATTTTTTTTAATGAAAATTATGGACATAAATCACTGTCAGCTCAATCCTTACGAGTTTCAGTCATCGTCCTTAGGAATCTCTTGAACTTGATGTTATTATTAGCTACTTTAATTGTCCCATTTGCTTGAGGACAATAATGAGATGATTTGATTTTTCAAGTAAGAAGCCTGTTTATAAAAAAATAAAAAATAAAAAAATAAAAGTACAAGGCCTTTATCTGTGATTTTTAATTATTTATTTTAATTTTTAATAGACAAAACTGTCTGTAACCACTTCAAATAAACAGGCTTAGCTGGCACCAAAAAAAAAATTATTAAATTCAATTGCGTGTGGCAGACATAAAAATATGTATATTTCTTTTGGTAGCTCACTTTCAGAATCTTCATGTCATTTATTGAATTTTTATATATAAAATTTTCGTTTGGTGAATTAATTATTCTGTACCTTATTGTTGTTGTTTTTTTCTGCTGTTGAAGCAGAATTTTATTTTATTTTATTTTACCGTATCTAAATATCTAAAATTAAAAATTTAATTGATAAAAGTAATCTGAATTTTGCGACTTGTTTAATATTTTGATGAGGTATATCTTAATTTATAAATTAATTTCACTCTATAATTAAGATAGAGTGTAATCGCAACGAAACTCAAAATTCAAAGTATTTTTACGCTTCAATATATACAAATAATTCAAAAGTTATTTTTATCGGCTTCAATATATATATATAATATATAATTATATATATATATATATATATATATATATAATGTAAGCTCTTTTTCTTATAATAGAATGAAAATTAATAAAAAATTAACATATCTAATTTATTTATATGTGAAAATTAAATCTTATATAATGTAAGCTCTTTTTCTTATAATAGAATGAAAATTAATAAAAAAATTAAACATATCTAAATTTTAGTTTATATGTGAAAATTAAATCTTTATTAAGAAAAATAAAAAATTTCTATATAATTAATTTGTTGTAAATAGACGAATAATCAAGTACAACTAAAAGTTTATTTATATATGAAAATTTAATTCTTATCGAGTAAAATATTGATATACACCTTGGATGTTTCCAAGTCAATTATGAACTAAAAAGAACAATAAAATGTAATTTAATTTTAAAAAATATATAATTTAACCGCTCAAATAATTATGGTAATATACATTAATTTGTAAAAAAATATAAATTAATTAATTATTCTAGGATGTAAAAGTACTATGAAATTTTTATATTATTGTAATTAAATCATATTTTCAATTATACAACGAAATTAATTATTTTACAGTGTAAAAATATCTTGAGCTTATGTAGAAAAATATTACTTTATAGTGTATATATACAAGGGAAAAAATATACGTACACCTTAATTATAATATTTATTATAAATATATATATATCTGTAAATTGTATGTCAAATAAAACATTATAAGACTATATATTATCAAAACCTTCATCCTCCTCCAAGCATGCTGATGCTTCATGTTAGAAAATTAACGGTCATATATATAGTTAAATACTTACTGACAATAACTGTTACTTTCTCTATAATTATAAATAGTTTAATTACTAATTTTAGTAATTTTATTATCCATTGAATATAGCATTTCCACAGGACGAAGCATCGTGGCACGGAGGTTTCCGGCACCGACCTAAAAAACGGACAACGTGAAAATGATTTTTAAGGAAACGCACGAGGTCGGCTTAGTTCAAGATTCTGAATGTTGTTAGATATTGATAAACATGGTTTCTAGCTTGCTATAATTGAACAACGTGAGTCAAGTCTGTCTTGAAGCTAAAACCTAGGTGGAACCCTAATTTTTTAATCTTGAGTTAGTTGATTATCGCTAATCATCATTACTTGCTGTTTGAGTATATGATTAGTAGCTAACCGTAGTACTTTTCTTTGCTATTGTTTATTCTTATTTAAAATTATTACTACTCCCTAAGGATATGGAGATTATTTAAGTTTGATGAACTTGTTTAGATAGGAAGTTTTGTCTTTTCTTTATTATTTTTTTTAATTTTTTTTCTTTGTTTCAGGCTCGATCTGATCTGAGTAGATTAGGGTTTAGGCTTTTCTTGAAGATGGTGGATACCAGCATATGCAAATGTTCCATTTTTGTATTATTTCAAGTCCAGTTAATCCTATTCAATTAAATATTACATTTTTTTAAATATATTTTTACATATTTAATTATTTGATTTATTAATATTTTTTGTTTGGCTCGCACTAGATTTAAAGACTTCTTTTTTTCCATCTAATTTGATTTATCGTTTTTTAAAAGTTATTCCATCTAAAATTATCGGTTTTTTTGAGAAGTTATTATCTATCTTATCACCTATTTTTTCTCTCAACCGATTAAGAAAGAGAGAGTGTTTTTGAAATTAGAGTAATTAAATGAAATAAAAAGTAATTTAGTCAAATTAAAAAGTGTTTTGTCATCATTTAGGTAATTTAATCGTTTGCCTAATTAGTATGCAAAAACTTTAAATGACAAAAAGAATGTATGGATAGAGCATTACGTTTTTGACCTGATGTGGTAAAATAAAATTTTCTAATATTAAGAGTTTCAGGTCTCGTATTCTTGACTTTACAGATAAAATTCACTTAGAAAAAAAATTATTTCTATTAATTCGATCCAACGGTCTTTTTACTTATTTTTATAAATCTAAAACTAATTAATTTTAAGAACTCGATGCACAGATTCTATGCTGAAATTCGAATATGATTCATTGCATCCAATTGAAATTAATTTAATTGTAATAAGAAATGTGCACTCAATTTATTATTAGGATTATTAATTTATTTATTTACACATTGGAATTTTGAAGTTACCAAACCCAGAATTCAATTAGATATGATTCACACGTGCGAGTCAGCTTAATTATTTCTTCACCAATTTAACCAATAATGGACTTGAAGAAAAAGGTTTTCAAAAAAATAAAAAGAAAAGTGACGGAGAAAAGTTTCTCAATTCTGTCACGGTCCAATCTCAAGATTACATTGAATCATATTCCACCATGTATGCCTTTCTCCAATAAGAAAATGGCTAAATCACTAAATAAAAAAAACTTCAACGTTTTTGGTAAATTTTAGTTAATATTTTTAATTTTGACAATCACTGCTTCAGATTTATTTTTCGTTATCAATTACGGTCTCTATCCAAAGTATTTTAGTTTGTTGCTTATTTGATCATTACTCTATTATTTGGTCCCACAACACGCCAGTTTACATCCACATGTCTATTCTTTAGTCTTTCATCATTACTTTTAGAATCTTTAATTGAAAGATTGTATCGGTGAGATAATATTCTTTTCATCTCATCACAAGCTTAAAAGAATTTGATATGGTTTTACAATTAATGTACTTTTGATGGACCCTCAGTGAGTAACTTACACTGTCAACAATCACAAGGTTCACAAAGTAAGTTTCTTCACTTTTAGAATTGCATCGCTCGACTATACCCGATCAGACTCTAGATGGAAATCAAAATTGACAATAAAAAATAAGTACAGAGCATTGATTGGTAAAATTAAAAATATGACCAAATTTAAAAAAAAAAAAAAAACTCAAAAGTTCAAAATTTTTTTTTTGGTGATTATGCCAAAGAAAAAAAATACTAGAAGAAAAAATTTTCAAACTCCAAACCTCAATTTGACATTAAAATATAACTAATAATTATTCAAAATGATTTTGAGCAATCATCCATACAATACAAACCAACACTATAGTGTTTGAAGTTGGAATTTGGTCCATAAAGTCCCACAATATTTGGTGAAATGTCAAGTTCCACAAATCTAAATATGTGAAGGAGATATAATTTTTGCCCCATCTAAATAAATAATAAATAATGGTAGGTTGGTAAGATCAAAATTAATATTATATTAGTATGTTTGAGAGGCTATTTTTCATTTTGATAATGAGGACTAAGGAGTAAGGACCCATTATAGGATTATGTGGTGTGAGAAAGAGCTTGCAATATAAAAGCAAACCTCACCCTAAATGGGAAAAACAAAAATGCATATTGTTCAATTTGGCCCTATTTCTTTTTGCTTTTTCATTTCTTTTTTTTTTTTTTTTGGACATTACAACAAGATAAATATATCAGCACAAATATGGCTAGTGTATGCACAAAGATTACAAATAGAAAAATTCCTAAAAGTTGTTGGATTTTTAGTGGCTGGACACAATTTCATTTTTGATGGATTACTTTTTTTGTGTGTAAACCACGGTATCCAGAACCTATTGTTGGAGTATGTGGGTAATCGCACATCGGATAATACAACTAACTAAAACGGCATATAATGTGAAGGGTGAATCAACCAAAATGGCTGAGGCCATTTTGTATTAAAGCTAAGCCCAACTCATTATAAGCTTAATATTAAATATATAATTGAATTTGATATGATTAATTTGCTCCTAGGGCCGAAATTCTCAACACATATTACTAAGGACTGACTAAATTCAACTTGAGCTTTGTCACAGTTAAAGATTTCCATCATTCCCTACAAATGTGTTTAGTAGGGATCGAACTCGAGAGCTCTTCTTTTATGCCTAATCTGCGTAACTAAGCCATGACCCATATGTTGATGGATGACTTATTTTTGATATCAAGTGACAATCAATTATTTTTTTTCTAATGAACATATAATAGCTAACCATATTAAAATTTATTGGCCCATGTATATATCACCTTTTAAGTAGATGAGTGTTGAAACCACTTTAAACAAAATCAATTTGCTTGTGCTAGGTTTACCTCCTATTCAAACAATTAGTTTATCGGAATCCTTTCACTCTCGAGTACTCAAGGAGGATTGGGATCGGGTCTATTGACCACCTATTCAAACAATAATAATAATAATAATAATAATCCTACAAGATTTTTGAATCGGTTCAGTTTGGTAATTCAAATTTTCCGAACTGTGCTCTGAACTATTAAACAATCATTCAATCAATTGACTTAAAAAAAATCACTGCATAGAACAAGAAAATATTATGAAAGGGTAATTAAGGTGTTGAGGAAGTGAAAAAAGGAATGAGATCTTTGATTAAGTAATCAGAAAGATAGTTGTAGGCTGCTTGGGTGGGATGAACACTATCCCAAAACACGAATTGGTCAGCAATTCCACATGTTGGAGTTTCTTCGTTGCATAAGGCTGCTGCTTCCACTAGCCCCGTCCCGCAGCATCCTTTGCTCGTTTCCATGAAACCTGTCAATATCGTTTCATCACACGACAACACAAGTCACTATTGCATTTCTCAAATTTCACCAAATTATTCAATTTCTCATATTTATATCTCATGGAGTATAAATATCGGGAAAATTATAGTACGATACTTGTGGTTTGCAAAATACAACTAGTCCGTCCATGTTTTTTAGAAAATAGGTTAATATGTTTTGATAGTTTACTTCCATCAAACTATGAGGTCATTTCGTCTAATTTTTTTACATCTTTTCAGTTAAGTATCTTATGAAACGACGAAAATGCTCCTTTTATTTTTAAAAATATATGGACGGATTAATTGTATTTTTCAAACCATAGGAACTAAACTGTAATTTTCTGCTATAATATTTTACTATCTCTATTTTGACTTATGTGTTTTCTTATTAACTTAACTGAAAAAATGTAAAAATTGGACAAAATGATCTAATAGTATAATGGAAATAAAATATAAAGACAAATTAGTATACTTTAAAAAAGACATGAATGAACTAATTGTGTTTTACAAACCATAAAGATTATAGTATAATTTTTTCATAAATATTTATCAGGAACTGAACAATAACTTATATAAAGAACTTATATAAGTTAGTGTACCAATTAAGATGTTCCGATGGAATCATTATTAAGAATATCTTTAATGCTAATATGGATTGTAGCTGATATGTCATATGGAATAGAAGGTATAAATGGTGATGTGGCTCAATGTCTATTTATAAACGTTAATTTTAAAAATCTCTTTCCAATGCATTAATTTTCAATTTTCCTCCATCCTTTTTTTCTTTTCTTTCTTGAGCCCACAAGTTAATATGCAACTAATCACCAGAGCAATAAATGTTCATATTGTTTAAAAAGCCCATTAGAAATAGAAGGTGTGATATATATTGTCTTTTTTTTTTTTTTTTTTTTTTTTTTTTTTTTTTTTGACACTTCAACTTGACATCCCAGATAGATGTTAGCATCGGAGAGCATTTTTAACAAAAAAAAAAAAAAATTGCAATTAAATAAGAGCAATCCACGTTAGCATTGCTAATGTAGATTGAAATAAAAGATATGTATAGTTTTGAATCATCTTCCATCCTCTTTTTTTCTTTTCTTTTTAAGACCCACAATTCAATAAGCAATCAATCACTATAGAACAATAAATATCTGCATTATCTAAGAGACTCTAAAAATAGAACACATCAATTTGACATACCAAATAGACCTTAGCACTGGAGCATATTTTTTAAAAAATCTTTTTATTTTTCTGATGTGGCAATTAAATGAGAGAAATACAGATGACTTATATACACCAAGTGTATGGGATCACCCATATACCAAATCAATCAAAAAAATATTATTTTTATAAAGTTATTACTCATTTATTCATATTTTTTTTTTTCTAGTTAATGGCCATGAATACCCTCATTTTAGCAAAATAAAACTGTTTTTCACTAGTTTTGTGCATCTGGTTATAGATAAGTCATTCCTGTCTTTCTAAATACAGACAGTGACTTTCCTCCTAAAGGAATACTATAAATAAACATAATTAACTCTCTGAAAGTGGAAAACCAAATAATGTTAGATGAACTGGAAGGTGATGCAGAGCAGTACAACATTTATTTGATGGGTTTTGAAAAGCTTGGGGTAGGTGTTGAATTAGCATTCAGAAGCAGAGTGTGTGTATGTGTGTGTCAGGGATTAAATAGTAATAATAAATATGCCACCAAACCAAACAACCATTAGAGAAGATTTGAAGTTACCATAATTTTGTGGATGAGAAATCATGTCAAATAATGGGTCATACACATTTGCATACCCAATTCTGCTCTGTGGAATTGAAGCCTGCATTTGGTTTAACAGTTGCTTCAGCTTCATATTGTAGGCTTTTGAATCTGAGTTTTCATCTTCCAAACATGTTCTTTCCATTGAATTTTTAGACATTCTTTCTGTAATTTGAATGGGTAGACATCCAATTGGTGGGATTCCAGCAATCACCATTAATCTCCCTCCTAAATTGTACAATTCCTGCAAATTGAATAAGACATGTTAAATTCCTATTGTGCATATCATAATATTATTTCAACTTATTAGCTCCCAATGAATATAAAACATGAAATATTAAAAAATGAAAATTATCATAATTAGAAGTAGTTCACTTAATGAGCTCAAAAACGAGGAACTATATATAGTTAAATTTAGTGGTGTACAAATTGGCGGTTCGGTTCCGAATCATAGAAAGTGAAAATCCAAAATAGTTTTTCCTTGAAATCGAATTAAGTTTAGAAACCGAATCAAACCGGTCGATTCAGTTTAGTTTTACCCGGAAAATAAATATTTTGTAATAGCAATCCAAAGTCTGAAACCGAAATTATAGAAAATTAAAAACTGAAGACTACATTAACCGAACCAAAAATTGAAATAATTCAGTTTGATTTTCGATTTTTCCATAATATAGTTAAATTTTAAAATATGAAGTTCTTAAGTAGTAAATATCAATAATGGAAAAATACAAAAATAATGGGAAAAAAGAAAAGAAAAGAAAGAAATTATTGCCTAAACAAGGAAAGAGGAGATTTATAGACCTTGACAAAATCGTGTAAAATACTCAGCAGAAAGTCTTGATAACTGGAAATGTTGAACTGAAGGCTTCTTGCAGGAATATCATAAAAGTTGTAAACAAAATCATTAGTTCCTGCACTAACAATTATCAAAGAACTACCAATTATCTTATTGCCCTCTTCTTCTCCAACAATACTCTTAAGCCTCGCAATATAGTCATTGAAGAACTCAAGTTGTTTGGACATAGGGATAACTCCCGATACAGAAGTGGTTAAGTAGTCATAACCTGAACCTGCTGATGCAAAACAAACCCCAGTAAGAATATCTTGATTCGATAGATTTGGGTCAAGAAAAGGAGGAATAGTTTCTTTAATTCCAAGAAAACTGCCCAGAAAATCAGGAATCAGTTTGCCATTGGAGCACCTTCCTGTAGGAATATGACCTGGAAAGTCCTGGCCATATGGGAAGTGGTCAGTTCTAAATGGAGTTTGAATATATTTATTGTTACCAGTATCAACTGTTGAATCTCCAAAGACAAGAATGGCTGAGGCTCTGGGGAAGGTTGTGGCTTTTGAGAAGTTGCAGATTGAGAGAGTAATGGCTAGAAAAGTTGAGAGGAAGAAGGAAGTGACTGCCATTGTTTATCAGTCATCTACTATCTGCCTGTGCATTTATGTAGCAGTAGCAAGTTACTACCTATAGGGCTAGCTTTGTTTGTTGAAAATTAACTTAGCTATATTTATTTATTGAACAATCATCATATCAAGTAACTTAGCTATATTTAGCTATGTTGTTTAAAATGATTTAATTCTTTTTGTTATTAAGAAATGATTTAATTCTTTTTTTTTTATTAAGAAATGATTGAATTCAATTAATAGACAATCATAAATTAATTGGAAATCTTAAGTAAAATCTGACTGCTTTATAGTGATATTGATATTGATATTGACGTCCTTCGTACTCACATCTCTTTGGGGTGAAAATGAATTAATGGAAGGGACGATTGTTCTACGGGCGACTCTTTGATCCTTATGGTGATTACTTTGTCCCTCGGCGTCAAGGCCAGTCATTATATGATACAATAGCAACACTTGTTATCCATCACATTAAAAATCTATCCCTTTATTTATTTATTTATTTTTTAAACCTTCTCAGACAAATTTTTAGAAGAAAGTTATACGGAAAGAAACATCAAAAATGGTGAATAATCATCTCAGATTATGCTCTAAAGATTAATATCTAACATCCTTAACCAGTTAGAGGGTTAAAGTAGGCATTCACAAGTTAATTAAAAAACGGTTATGGAGTTAAATAATAATTTATTTAAATAATAATAATAATAATAATAATAATAATAATGACCCTTATCCTTTGCATCCCTACTTTAGCCATTCAGTGTCTTCCGTTCCGGCATGTCTTTTTGCTATACTATTTTTTTTTTTTTGAAAGAGTCTTTTTGCTATACTATTGAAATTATGATACGTGCAAATACTGAGTGGTCTTTTCCATCTTTAAATTTGTCTGGCTTATTTGATATTTGAATTTTACATTTCCTCTTAGGTTCATACTCTATAATAAAACTTTATTCAACCCCGATACTCAGCCCATGTCCCGTCGGTAATAGGGCAAAGTGAGCTCATTTCTATATATATATATATATATATATATATATAAGCAGAGCAATCCCTTCTTCAATGATCTACAAAGATCACGTCTGTCCATCTCCATGTTACTCAGTGCAGTACTACACTATATAATCAAAACACAGAAAAGGAGAATAAAACTGAACAGTCCAATTCTACATACATGAAGCTGTAACAAAACGAATACGAGATACTACACTAATAGTAATATACTACTAAAAAAAACACAAGTTAGTAGAATGTCATAATACCCTGTGCCGGAAGCATTTCGTGTTAAGTGTCATGCTGGAGAATGTCCACATATTCGTAAGAGTAAAGTGCTTCACAAACATAATTGAACCTGCAGCCATCATACAGTAACCCCAAATGTTGATATGTTTATTTTGATTCCTTCTAATCTACTTGAACAACCTTTTAAATATGTGCATAAACAGAGTATCACACACTAAGTGCAATCCAAGCACAACATAAGAGTACTTCAAAAGATGGGAGATCTATGAAACTAAAAAAAGATAATCATCAAAACATCGACTATTATACTAGATATTCAAAATCCAAATTGAAGAGTCTACAAAAACAAAATGAGCAATCGACGGATTAACTTAATAACTTTTACCCTCTAAACCTGCGATCCTTTCTTGGCTATAACCCAGAAAATCTCAACAATTAATTGAGGCATTTACTATAGCTTCCTCCTCTATCCACAACATAAACAGTTTCTACATCAGATTATCACGACACATCAAGCCAATCCTGTTCCACAGATTGTTTTGAATTAAACCCTCCCCCAAGTAGCTTTCAGAGCTAAAAAAGCAATCATTTTTAGGCACATTCATCAACAAAAGGTTTCACATAGAAGCAGCCCTTCACAGACCCCCTATGCAAGCCCTTATGCAATGAATCAAATGAAATTGTAACAATTTCTAATTTCTGCTCATAAACTGTACTTGTGAAAGATGCACAGTTTATGAAAGATGCATTACACTTCACCTCCCTGTAATGATAATTGCTTACATGTAATTGGCAAGGTAATGACAACTACCACAATGACCATTTATTTCTCGTGATGTTTCTCAATTAATACCTTTTAACTACAGAACCACACACAGTGTTATTCAGAGATCCTGACCTATTTGATTAAGTAACATTCAGTGAGGTGCTTCTGTCTTCCCGGTTTCCATAATAGAGCAACATATTCTATTCAGTAACATATTTTATCATAGATCAACCTTACTCTCTTAAAGTTGCGAAATTGGTAACTCGTATTGGCTGAGAACTTGGCAACTTGGATGTGTTTCCTATCTTTCTAGTTGGTTGTTCCTTAATACACAAGAATCCAATGATAATGCGTACAACAATGAAAGGATAATCACTTTGAATATCCAATTGTATAATACTACTGACCATATATACAAAAACATAATTCATCTTAACAGTAGGATATACAACAACCTAATTGATCATGGTACCTAATTCACAACTTTCATTCAAAAACAAGAAAACAAAATAAAATAATTCAAACACATTAAGGATCCTATAAATTAGGACTATATCATCTACTATATCCATTGAAGATTAAAACTTTGACTTTACTCAAGTTCATAACAAATGAATGGAACAAGCAGCTGCTTACCTTCACTTTCTGCTGCCATCTGATCCACCACCTCCCTGGAACAACTCATTAATCTGCACATCAATGTCCTCCACACTGTACTTAATATATTTTTCAGCATGCTTCCCAACTTCCGGAGAATTCTGGAACCTTTTAATAAAGTTTCCATACGCTGGCAGCAACAGGTTAGCCAAATAATTCCTCAACTCGTTTCTCTGCTGCTCGTCGAATATGACCCATTGGGATTGAGTTTTACAAGTCTCCTCAAAGTAGGAATTAAATAACCTAATCTTGTCTTTCATAGACAATGACTTCCCCCCTCCTCCAACATTAGAAGTTGTAGAGCCATTATCTGATTTCAACACTCCCAAAGCTTTATTCCATGAGCTTCGCTGGTAATTCATATGAAATTGTTTGATTTTCGCATTGTGCTTTCTAATCCAATCATCCCCTAAAAGTGAACCCAATTCAGTATCCTTGACCTTTTGTACAATATATCTTCCATTATTCATCATAAAAATATTGCACAAAGCAGGGTCCCCATAAATCTTTGACTTAACCTCTAAATTACTCTCCAATAACTCCATAATCCACGCCATTTGAACTGACAGTGAAGAGGAGGCCGAATCCTTAGATGGAACAACATTAACATTCTCCTCAAATACTTGTTCAAGGGTCTGTCTTGATCGGCAGGCAGCACGTAGATAATTCATTACGTAGCGTGTGATGGGGTGAAGCCCACCACGAGGCACTGGAGCCTTAGCTGGGTCTCGCCTGATTAAATTCTCCAGCTCCATAAATATCCCTCTTATAGCTTCTCCTAATCTCTTCCATATTGCAACGGCATCATTTCTAAGAACTAAACAGTATTGGTCAGAGAAATTAGACTCAAATTCAGGCATTAATTCTCTTAAAGTCTCAAACAAATCAAGAATCTTAAACAACCGCTCCGGTGACCGGCTTCCGATTGCCACCGCGTCAGCGAAGTTGAGAATCTGAATGGTGGATCCCCGACAAACCTCCATAAACGACAAATCAGCTGCAGATGAGAATCCAAAATACACGCGATCACATAGACGACGCTCGCTTGGGAAGAGGATACGGAGAGCAACATTAGCAGCCTTAATCCACTTATCAATCTCGTCCTCAAGGTCTTGCCATGGCATTTTTTGGACCTCGTCGATGCTCAGCTTCTGTATCCCTAACCTCGACATACTTTCTTCCAGAAACTCCCTCCTGCAGCTACTGTACACGTGCGAGCACTCTTTACCAAAACCAGCTGCTACCATCCGCTTTGCGATCTCATGAAGATCGTTAATAGTTCCCGATGGAAGCGCGTCGATTACAATATCGTAGTCAGTAAGTGGTTGCGCGACAGGGATCTGACTGTGATCCTCACCGTTGGTGATAACTGCTTCTTCTCCATCATCATCATCATCATCAGAGTCGAAAAATGTGTTTCCCGTTGACTCGGCGTTTCCATACGGACGCACAATTTCAAATGCCTCACAGCCACGTTCCATTAAGAGTCTGAACTCCTCCTCCAGACGGAACATGGCCTGTTGCATGAAGTCCTCTGCGCGTACCAAACACGCGCTGATGGTTTTGTCTGCAGTAGCCATATGAGTCCAGTCTCTGATCATTGCGATTAATTCATCGACGGAGTCGAGGAAGGCAGAGGAATCAGCGGAGTCGGACCAGATCGGATGATCGGCGACTACGTACTGCGAGATCTGACGTTCTAAAGACTCGAGGGTCTGTTCAAGTGAGGCACAGGCTCTCATATCGTCACCGCCGATTTTATCGGACAATTTCTCGCGAGAAAATCTCCCATCAAAGTTAGAAAAAATTTGCAAAATATCGTCGGCCATGGATTCGTTGTGGCCAAGAGTCTTGGCTATGTGTCGCGCCACCGCTATTAATTTCTCTTCGCCGTTCTCTTCCATTATCGTCCGGTATGAGGTGACTAACAGTGAACAAAAACTAGAAGAAAAAGAAAAGGAAGAAGAGAAGAAGTCCTGGGAAGACGCGCTTTGAACGTTGAAGGCATAAAGAAAGAAACAGGACAAGTCAGTCTGATAAAAGAAACGCGGAGAAGAAATTGATAGTACAGAGACTTGACAGAGACATGAAACTCGAACGTGGTTTTTTTTTTTTTTTTTTTTTTTTTTTTTTTACTTTTAGATTTTATTTTACATTTTCTTTTGCAGTCAGCTAGCAATAGCCAACAAGAATCGATACTTCGAAGGGCCTGATATCTTCTAACAGGATTAAAAGGGGCGTTGTGATCTTGGGAAACAAAAAAAAAAAAATTGTTTATGGTGGAACAGGAAATGAAGGCAGCTACCGTCCTTTTTGTACTTTTTTTTTTTCCAAGAAAAGGGCACCCACTATCTGATGCTCAATTAATATTATAATTTGACTGGAAAAAATTTATTCCCTTCATTTTAAAATTTTAATTTTCACTTTTTTTATACAATTTAAAATATTTAAAAATTATAATTTTAAAAATATTTAATATTATAATTTGACTGGAAAAAATTTATTCCCTTCATACAATTTTTTTTGGAGTATATATTAAAAATTCTTTTAACTAATACTTTCAAAATACGAGTTAATATATCAAAGTTGAGATTTTTTTCAGTATTTAGTAATTCAACTAATATTAATTACTCATTCAGATCATTGTATAAAGATATTATAGCAAGTAAAAGAAAAATATTTTAAAAATACAAACGAAAATATTACTTTGAAACCTCGATAAAGAATATTTGAGACAATAAAATAATTATATAGGAAGTAAATTCCAAGTGTGGAGAGTTGATATTCAAGAAGAACCACAAAAGAATGGACATCTTCTGCATTTTTTATTTCCAATTTTTTTAAGATCATCTTTATTTCTATGTCTACTCTTTTATCAGCGAAGCACAAAAAAATGCAAAAAGAAAAAAAAAATCAAATATCCTCCAATTTATTTATTAACACTTTGGTAGTTACTATCAATGAGATTGTTATACAAGGTAATCCTATAAGGCCTAATGCATACATTTGTCTGAAGGCGATTTGTCTTGTGGCACTCTTAAATTTACAGGAGACTTATTATTCACATTTTAATAATAACTATGCCCTTAATTGAATTCTTACAAAATTATTTCACTTTGGAAAAGGTACAATAATTACTGAAATGTGAAAATATAAAATCATGATAAATACTTCACAAACTTAAAGGTGTCGCAAAACAAATCTCCAATCATTACTGAAATGTGAAAATGCAAAACAAATCTCCAATCATTACTGAAATGTGAAAATGTAAGATCATGATAAATACTTCCCAAACTTAAAAGGTGCCACAAAACAAATCTCCTAAACTTTAAGGATAAATCTATACATTTGGCCAATATGGTAAGTTTTCACTATAATATTGTAACTTTCTCTTTTATGTAGCAGCCAAATAATTAGAGGACAGCACAGGCTTTTTTCTTTTTTTTTTCTTAAAGCACAGAGGTGATTTGTGTACTTGGCCTTTATAGCATATATTGCAATTGACTAGTCTATTAATAACATAGGTATTCACGTATTAGTTGCCCTATCCCTTAAATGCTAATGGGAATAGTTTCACCCTATTCTTTTTCTTTTTTCTTTTTGGCCAATTTGGTAAGAGTGAAGTCATATAACTTCTAAAATGACCATGACACTTTTCAACATCAAACAGTTACAATGTGATTATGATCTCAACACCAGTGTACAACATCAAATTAAAATTTCAGGGTGTATAGACAACCTCTCTAACAGGCAAACTTGAAAGTGAAATTGATAAGCTACAACCTACAGAGTAATCTCTTTTCTTTATTGTATCAATGCAAAACTACTTCCTAGCAGTGTGGCAATATTAAATATAAAGAAAAGAGAAATAAGAGCAGAAGATCTGAATTTACATGCACACTTTCAAGTGCTCTCTCTTGCGTACCCACTAGTCTCCTCTGCAACCTTCGACCACACATTTGCAATTTTCTCAGCATACCCCACCTGCATTTTGAGAGTCAACCATATGAAGAGATGGGGAACAAACACATCATCTTGATCAAAAAGGATGTTGAAAGACATTCCACGTATGTTTTCAAAACAGCTAGTCTTGGTCAGTCTCATTCATCCTTCCATGCAAGGAAGCAAAGAAATCTTATGCCGCTAACGTATGAATTTCGGTAGGCATTTAACAAATATTGTGTAGTCAAGTCAAGAACACACTCACTAGAGCTTCAAGTGTACACAGGACTGACCAATTGTACAGAAGTTAATTGTGCAACTATACTTAACAATGTTGACAGCACTGGATACAAGTTGGATTAGAATTGTTAATAATTTAGTGCCTCAGTTGTTTATGACAACAATGCTAGAAATCTCGTCTATCTATCCCACCTAACGCGGCACAACAGTATTCATGTATCCCAAAAATTTTCACATGTAAGGTACAGATTGTAACAAAACAATGCAATCCAGCATATGAAAGGGGAAAAAAATTTCCTTCATTAAGTCTATCTGTCTAGTTTGGGCTGCATGCACTCCAATCTGCTTGAAGCTTATATGCAAGCATCACTTTCTTAAGAGTAAAAAGAAGCAAGACTAGGAACTTGAAACGATTCTCGACGTGCCATCTCATTTTATGCCATATTTCCTCATCCCAGGTAGAAAATTTTTTTTTTTTTTTTTTTTTGATTCATGAAATGTTGCATAATGCTCGGTGAAGCTAGATACTTTTAGCAAATAAATAAAATCATTAGAAAGCCTTGTCTTTTCTTTTTTCTTTCCTATCTTGCTCTAAGAACTTCATTGCTTGAATGAATTCCATAAAATTTAATGAATACAATTCCACATTTTCATGTTTGGCATAAATGAATATTCTTTTAGATTGCTACGTTCTTAATTTTATACATATAGAATTAGTTACGCTTGAATACAATTGATAAAATTTGCAAATGAACTTTAAGCTTAAAAAAGCTAAAAATTATTAAACTAATGAATTCCAAGTACAAGCATATACAGCTATATCTTTAAAACGAACACTATAGTTAATCCAAACATGAACATTCATTTGCAGTAAATTAATCACAGCAGATTATGTTTTTATCTTTGAGTCGTGAGATACAGTTTTAACCCTCAAAAGTGTGATTCTTTCTTGATAGGAGTCCTAGACTCTATACTAGGGTGATGCTAGTAATATATTTTCATTTGCTTAATTTTTCCTTTATTTTCTAAAGAATTGACATCTATAACACTGATATTTAAGGCCTAATTCTTAATTTCTACGAACCCTAGCCCTAATCTCATAAAACATCAAGTTTTCCCACCCTGTCCTGCATCAGTTCGTAACTAGCTCATGGTTTCAACGTTGTCACAACATGGGAGATCATCCAATGACAGGCTATGAGAAAAGTCGAAGACACTTTTTTAACGAGAAGAATTTTTTCTTTCAAGAGTTGATGAGATGTACACACTGAGGATCTCATCACCCTAAACCTAATCTTTTTTATATAAAATTTCTACAAACCCTAACCCCAATTTCCACGAGTCACATTTTCCCCAAGCAGTCCTGCATCAACTCCCTCGGAAAGTGCAACGACTAGTGGAGGTTTGATCATCATAGAACCTCTTACAGAAATAACCAGCAGAATCAAAGAAGTTGCAGAGGCATGTAAGTACCATCACCCGCATTTTAGGGTTTCAGGTGCAAGAGGTTGTAACATCACCACTTGTGCTTGAGACACACCTTAACATCTATGGGATTATCCTATGATTAGGACTACAAAAAGCTCGTGATTCAGTTCTCCAATGCAGGTTAAGGTTTTTCAGAAATTAATAAAATTTAGAATTTTCTCCATTGCTAATTTCCATTGGGAGAATTCTTCTGCTTATCAGGCAATAACTGAGTTCTCTGGATTAGATCTCAGTCAAATCTTGCAATCTAATCCAGATGAACTCGTAAGATCAAACTTAGTCCACAAACAAAAGTTTAAAGGAAAGTAACGCATAATTCACTCAAGAAAACAGAAAGTTATATCATCCTCTATCAACAGGAACTCAAAACATACAAAGTACCTGATTAAGAACAAAGCCCTTCAACATGTTCAAGAAATCAGCACGTCTTTCGCTGTCAAGCCTTTCTACTTCACTTCTGTTATTCTCCTGCAATTATATTCTTATTATAAGCTAATTGAAACATTTATAGCCCCACAAATAAAAACAGGACATAGACAAAAAATTCCCAGGGAAATTATTAAACTTGGGAAGAACTTAAAAAGTAAAGCAACATGTATTGGAGATTTTGCCCATCACAATATCAGGCTTAAATTCACTCTTCAAATTAAATTCATAGAGAATTAGACCATTACAAACAACACAAAATAGAATTATTTATGAAACCAGAAAATAAAATTTAAACACTAATATCTGGTGGCTACGGCCAGAATCAAACTTACTACAAAGACAAACTAACAAAGATGAAAGAGAAAACGACATCAGAAAATATTGACTAACTTCACTCCTAAGTCAACTGATGTTAGAACTTCAGCTATGATATGCTTCTAGCTACAGTGATAGTTTTTAGCTAGAAAATAGTTCCTCAAAATTCAAAATATAGCCATCAATTTGTTAATTAGTTTCCAGGTCATCAATTGTTCAGTTTCCTTCTTCTCAGAAATCAGAAAGGCAAGCGAATAAATAGAATATGAGCTATATTTTTCATTCAATTTTTGACAATTAATAGAGAATATCCAGATTGTTAGGTTGCAACTTGCTGTAATTGCATCTCTAACAGAGACTAAATTGCAACTCATTTACATGCAATTATCACTAACAAACACTAAATTTACATGCATCTCTAACAAAGACTAAATTGCAAATTGCGCAATTGCATTTCTAACAGAGACTAAATACGGCAAGTTGCAATTTAGTCTTCCTATTTAGTAGTTTCCTATTTTTTATTTTTTTATTTATTTATTTATTTTTTTTGGTAGGATATCAACTATTTAGTAGTCTTCTTAGTTAGTAGTTTCCTATTTCTTTTTTTGGTAGGAGATCTACTATTTAATAACCTTCCTATTTAGTTGTCTTTCTACTTACTAATCTTCTCATTTAGTAGTTTCCTATTATATTTATGGTAGGAGATCTCATTCTAGTAGAATTACTTTAATTAGTACTTGTGTTCCTCTATAAATTGGAGGCTTTTAATCATGAAATAAAATAAGCAGAATTACTACCAACTAAATCGAGATCTAGACTCTCTCTAACGATTCCAAGGTTAGAGCTCCATTTAACGAGCCTAAGGTTAGAGCTCCCTTTTAATAAGCTCCTAATTTTCAGCAACAATAGGTTGAGGAAAGAATCATGGTAAAACAAAAGCTTTAGCTTTTGAATCAGATTTTATTGTTAACAGGCCCGTGACAAGATCCTGGTTACGTGAACATAACAGTCTCACATCCCTAAAGTAGGTTTCTGTATCAGAAGTGAAAGATAGAAGTGGTTTATGTAAGTTTTTCTATGGACACGTTGGAAACATATAAAACATGTAAATGAGCTGGCCATTGAACTGATAATCCAAATTTATTACTACCAAAAGTAACCTGTGATATCAGTAAACTCTACAACTAAAACAATTTTTTATGACACTCTGCATCAGGAATATCATTGAACTTTTCCTTCCTGCTCATAAGTAGGTAAGCATCATAATTCATAAAGATCAACGTCAACAGGCAGTTATCCAGGTGAATTTGTCTTGAGCATGCCACTAGCTTTCCCTCTCTTATACCCATAATCCAAACTTTGGTTAACTTTCCCTCATATGACTTAATATGCAAGGAGTACCTTCTCCGAGAAATGAACAGTTGCTCATCATTCATCAATTTAAATAACAACTTCCCAGATTCGTTCGATTTAACCTTCTAACTTCATGAGCATGATATGGATTAGGCTTTGGGTATTTGTTGGCAGAGAATAAGCACAATCAAAAATGGGAAAAGGGCTTAACTTGAGCATCATAGAGGCCATCTATTTGGATAATCAAACTAATTTTGAAAACTGGGAGAAATTCCCAAGTAAAAAGACATTTACCCTCTTTCAAGTACTATGTTCTTTCTTTGAGCTAAATTTTGATATGTCCAAGTTAATCAGATGGAAATGAAGCATTGACTGTTCATACAATTGCTTACCCGGGAAAGGACCGTCTTATCTTATTTGTATTAAGATCTCAAATGGAATTAAAGATGGAATGAGATTACATCACAACCTCAATAAATCGAATAGAGCAAATCCTTCAAGAATAAAAGAAATGGCGTCTATCTCCTACTCAAAATCTCTTCCCAAAAGAAATATGTGACCAGTCCCCAACTTATATTTGATCCATGGAAGCAATGAGTGAGACACCTGTCATATCAATTTCCAAAGACTTTAAAAGGTAAATTTGCTCGTCCTGGTATCCAACTCATCCTACTGCGGCCCATATGTGCTCTTAATTCCCTTACTCCATAGAGAATAAGACTTTAAGATTTTGTTTAAGTCGGGTGGGTGGAAAATGGATGGAAAATGTATTTTGACTATAAAATTGACCAGATGCATTAAGGAAAAGAAGTGCACCTTGACTTAATATTTACTATATACATTTTCTCCCATTTTCCCCCTTTCCAAGGAAAGCACCATAACCAGATAGTAACTATGGCAATTCTTTGAGACACTTACTTTAGCAATATGTTATGCACAGGCTCCCAGACCACCTTCCAGCTAAAAACATGACTTCTCCTTCTCCCCACTACATCAATCCAAAGAATATTAAGAATGAAGAGAGATTCAAAGAAATGCTACACAAACAAACTTCGGAAGAGTTATACATCCATCAACAGAGATCAAACCACATTCCATTATCCAATCTCTCAGCAACCACAGGATCTAAGAAAAGATCATTGATCTGAGGACTTAACCCAAAATGAAACCCTTAGTTGTTGTTGGCCAACCTTGGGCCACAAATAAAGATGCAAAACTAGGCAACAACCAGGTCTGCAAATTAATTAATATACCCTCCGATCTGGATGCACTCAAAAATCTGTACCAAAATCAAAAGTAGCTATAACTATTTCTATCCTCATATAATAAGAAAATGGGCATTATCCACAAAATGAAAGATTTCTCAAATCTAGTTTTGTTTCCTGCAAATGTTATGCAAAATTAAATGGTTTTATTGCTTAAGATTGCATCCGTTGATAGTACTCATGAGAAACTCAGGTATTCATCAGTTGAAAACCAATATACAAGGAACAAACAGGCCCTAATAAATATTCCTCTAAGTTCATCTTTTGCATTTACAAACATGCTAAATTTAAGAAGTTTGACGATTCTAAGCAAGAAAAAAGGTAAAAATGAACAGAAATGTATAACATGATACCTTGATCCTTTCATACTCTCTGATAGCAACATTTTTTGCATCCTCAGTAACTCTTATGGTTTCTTTCAACTCCTCTATTTTGCGAATCCTCGACTTATCGCCGCCAAATATTTTTGATGATGCAGCCTCAAGTTTTTCAGCCCTTGAGTGCAATGAGGACAATTCCGATAGAAGAGTTTGCACAGTCAGCAAAGCACTAGATCGGTCCGAAAATGCTCCATGCACAGACAACATCAGCCCAAGATATTCATGGAGAGTATCCTGCCAAATTCAAGCAACAGCGAGTAAAAATGTGAAATATACCTCTCTGTCATGCAACACATATTACTAATCCATTTCAAATAGAATGCATTTACTGGAAAACTCATTCTTATTAATTCATGCAAATAATTGAATTTATTAGAAAACCATAGCCAAAGTTTCTGCAATGTACCAAATGCTTGACAGTCTGAGCATTTAGCTCCCGGTAGAATCTGCTTGCTTTGACTGCAGCTGTTGCCACATTTTTCATGTCAGCAGCCCTTACTCTCTGGGAGTTAAAGATAGCTTCCTCATTCTCAAATTTAGTCAATTTGATAAACGCTAATCCTAATTCTCCCATTGTCTCCCCCATATCTTGCTGTGCTTTAACCAATGATTCAGCCTATTAACAAATTCCACCGCTCAATAATCATTTTCTAAAGTCTAAATGCATAATTGAAACATACAAAATAACCTTCATATTTTTCATATGAGTTAACCAAAATTTACAAATTACAAATGCACCTGCTGAGAAGCATTGCTGAGCTGCTGCTCAAGATCATTCATCCTTTCCTTCTTCTCCAAAAACTCTTTATCTTCCTCAACAACAGGCGGCCTTGCTCCTCCCCAATCATTAGCCACTGACTGCTTCAACTCTTTAAACAGCCTCAACAAATCCCTCCCTCCTTTTGCCGGCTGCACAACTTCTTGTGGCGCAACTACCGCACTCTCTCCAAATAACTGCTTTGGTAACTTCACTGCACCATCAAGCATCCTCGAAGCCACATCAGTACTCGTTGGCAATGGAAGCTTACCTTGGACCTGTAAAAACACCTTCAGTTCATCGCTTTTCCTTATCACTGGATGTGCAGCAAGTCTTCTCAAGTACTTCTCTAACGCTACTCTCCTCTGCTCCACAAACTCCTGTTTTTGCATCACTTGACTCTCCACCACATTCTTGTCTGGTCTTGGCGGGATAAAAAAACCTCTATATGCCTCTGCTAATCGATCTGATAAAGTAACCACGTCTTTAAATCTCCTCCGTACGCTAAATTCAGATCCGTTAAATTCTGGTATGTTGGTTCTTGTCGTGATTAGATACGTAACGTAAGTATTGCCTCCTGGAACGAGAGAATTCGAAGTTTCTTGCTCCTTTTGGGGATTCGAGACAGTTACTTTAATATAGTCGGAGCTCGAAGACGGTGACCGTGAGAGAGAAGCAGAAGAATCAGTGGACCGACCAGGGCTATCAACGCCGTTGATTTCATTGACGGTATTTTCATCGAACGGACTAAAAATGACATCAGCATAGGATGGTGGTTCGATGTAAGAAGAGTTATCGGTTGCGACGCGATAAGGTGGAGGAACGAGTAAAGGATCAGAGTCAGCCGGAGCAGTCAACATCGGCGGCGATAGAGGGTGGTGAGCATCGGAGAGTGATGACATGGCACTACGGTAATCAGAAAAAGATTTGGTACCGTTGCTGGTGTTATTTGATGGCTCGTCGAGAACGAGATTTTCCATCTCTTCTCTAGATGCGTAGAGGTGGGCTTCTTCAAAGCCCTGATTCTCTGATCCCATCATTTTACTTATATTTAGATTGATAATTTACAAAACAAGAAAATTATACTGCAAGTAACAAACTATCAAGAGAAGAGAAATTGGACATTAGGGTTTTGACAGAGAGTGAGCTTGGAGCTGGGGTTAACGTACGCCGGGGTGTATGTGGAAGAAGACGATCGAGCATTGAAGCACGTGGACATAGAGAAGGAGTTTTCTGGAATTCTGAATGTTTTGGATTTGGATTTAGTTCAGATTTTTATTTTTATTGTTAAAGACTAGATGGAAAAGGAGATGGTATGGGTTTTCTTGAGCTTGGAGAGCCTTTGACGTTACTTCAGAGAATTATATGTGTGTGGGTTCACTGTATTTTTGGTGTAGGATAACCTTTGAACGTTCGATAGGCTGGCTTTCTTCTTGGGTGGGTTAGAACGGAAGGTGATGCGTTTGGTTTTGACAATCGGTTGACTTCCATTGTGGTAGGAAAATAATTTGCAAGGGGTGAACCCACACCTAGACACACAAGCCCGAGTTGGGCCATTTAGCACAACTCGGATTAAAATTAAAAATTGATCTTTTAGATTGAACCACAATGCAAAATTGAGAAGGAAATAAAACCCATGCTGAAGCCCAATAGCCCATCATCAAACAATTAGAGAGAGAGAGAAAAAAACAACAATTAAAGTTGAAAGAGAAAAAGAGAGAAAATAAAATCAAATCTCAATAACTATATCTAAAACAAAGGAAGAAAAGATGGAAAAGAGAGAGGAAATGCAAAATTGCAAGAAAAAGAAAGAGGAAAAAGCAATTAATGTAAGAATGAGGGATGTTAAAGGAAGAGGGGGTAAGGAAGGTCAGAGTAGTAAAAATGTTGTGTTTGAAAATAAGTAAATTAATAGAAAGGTAAGAAGAAGTAATATACATTTTTTATGTTTGGAAAAAGATGAAGGACAGAGATGGAGTTTATTTTTTAAGTATAAATTAATTTTAATCTTATCTCTCATTTCTTGTACCCCAATTTGAGGTATGTAAGAAAAATTGAAGTTTGAGAAGATAAAGAAAGGTAAGAATTTATCTTTATTTATCTCTAGTTAAACGCTCGTGCTTTTACGTGGCTTTATTATTATATAATATATTTTATAAATTTATTTAATATGCTATTAAAATATGCTTTTCAGCAGATTATATATTTAATTAAGCATGTCTAAGTTTTAGTTAAAATTTATAATTTAAATAATTTAAATACCATATCTTGTAATTGATAATTCTATATAGATAAAGTTTTTGTAATTCAAATAATTCAATATGAATAGCATATACATAAATATTATTTATAATTATTTAATATTAAAACATAATTGACTTATTATTATTAAACATTAATCCTATAAAACATAGAAAAATGAAAAAAAAAATAAAATTGATTCTATTAATATTCTATTAATATTTTAGATTAATCTAACATATGTAATACGGTATTTTAAGTAACTATGACACGTGAGTTAAATTAAAATGAAAGTAAATTGAAAGAAAATGAGTAAAAAAATGAATTTCAAGACTAAAATTACAAATAGACACTAAAAATAAATCAATTAAAACAAAAATATCAAAATTAATTTGTCTACAATCACTTAATATGTATAAAACTTATAACTGTACGAATGGAAAAATACAAAAATGAATTAGACAAATATAATTTCACTAACGAAAAATTTAAGAAAAAAATAAAAATAGAAGAGTTTGAAAAAAAAGGATAAAAGAGTATAATGAAAAGACAAATGAATCATTGATAAATATGAAGAAATAGTAGTTTATTCAATACCAAAATCACTATGGCTCTATCACATACACTTTCACATAATCTAAATTGAACCAAACTGAATAAGATAAATTGAACCAAACTGAATAAGATTATTAAATCCAAGCTCTGCAATGGTGTTTTTCATATCTAAAAAAAAAAAAAAAAATCAAATCCTAGATAATTAACTTTTCATTCGTTTAGTGATAACGAAAGACAACTAAATGAATGTAGCATGTCGTCTGGATCTATACCTGCATCTTACCAACAAACGCAGTTACTCATATTTACATAATTACCTAAAAACTATATTTCAAATGTAACTTGCTCTTTATCTAATTTCAAGAGTATAAGTACAACAATATCCAAGCTTTAAATAGATCACAGCAAAATAAATTGTCAAAATTAGAAAAAAAAAAAAACAACATGCATAATTTATTCATTAACAGAGTAAATCAATATGAGAGAATAAAAAAATTAAAGAAAAACTCACAAACTTGCACCTTTAAATCACGCTCAGGTTTGCAAATTCTCTTTAAATAAGTATACAGAGGATAAATAGTTAAAGAGAGATAAAAAGAGCCAATTTAAAGCATTTAATTATAAAGATATATAAAGAGATTTGCTTCAATTTATTAAAGATATATAGAAAAAGATTTGCTTAAATTTGTTAATTAATTTTCAAATAGAATCTATATATCAATATAATTCTTTAAAAATATTTTTATAGGCAATCAAATTAAAGTAAAAAAGAAAAAAGCTCAAAAATCTGTAAAAAAATAAAAAAAGAATTAGCGAGAGAATAGAATACCAACTCAACATTTCAAAGATATTTTTTAATTTAAGAATATATAAATATATATATAGTTTACTCATCGTTGACGCACTCATTTCCAAACAGAGTACATAACTTACTTACCCACCCCACCATTATTTACCTCTTATTCACCTCAATTCAAACATGTTCTGATAAAAAGTATGATTAGAATAATGTCTCAGTTAGCTTATAAGTTTTAAAAACTACTTACAAATTCAAATAGAACAAAAAGTTTTATTATTGCATTTTGTAAAAAATACATGACTTTGCCCTCTAAATATATAATTTTTATCTACATCTTTTCCATATTGTTCAGAATTTGGTAACGATTAAATATAAAATTCATAAAGGTAAATAAGAGCGGCAAACTAACTGACTAATCAGTTAGTACTAACCTTTTAGTATTGATTGTCCCAAGTCTAAATTAGCTTATATTACGCTTTTTTCACTATTTTATCTATATATACTAGAATTTAGATTTTTTTAGGAATGTAGTATTTGATTATTTATTTAACGAGCACGTAAATTTAATATATATATATACTATAAATAATGAGAATATATATAATAACCTTAGTGAAATTTTAGAAATTCTAAAATATCATTCGTTGTTGGATAAGTGAAAATAGTTTGAGTTTATTAAATAACTTTAGTTTTTAATAATTGATAAATTAAGATATTAAATTATTAATCAACTGAGGTTTTTTTTTTAATAAATTTTATTAATTAATTTAAAATTTTTTATTTAATATATTATTTTAACATATTATCCTCAATTCAATCATTGAGTTTAATTGAAGGATACTATGTGTCAAAAAAAGATTATTATCCTTAATTTTAAAATTAAACTTAAAAAATCTAAAAAAATATGTTTTGCACGTTTATAATATATATTATATAATATATATATATATAGATATTGCTTTTAAAATTATGAATATTTTTCTTTTTATATCTATTATCTATTGTATCTCAATATTTAATTAAAGCAAAGTGAGAAATAATAAAGTTTAAAGAGAAATGGTTAGGATTTTCTAAGATATTTTAATAAATTTGAGTATCCGAAATACCCCATGCCAATAAAAACACATTAATTTAATAATATATAATATAATATATATATATAGATATATATATATGTATAATTATTATAATATTTGAATAATTAATATATAAATAATCATAACTTTTATATTTTAAATTTTTAAATACTATACACGATTAATTTATAAATAAATAAATAATTATAACTTTCAAGTTTTTTAATTTTAGAGTTTTGTATACTTTTAACTTTTTGAATGGTGCACCCACGAATGCGCATAATAAATTTTAATACCCTTTAGTTCCCTTAATGAATATTTTATATATTTTATCTACTTAATTTTAATAAATATTTATTAGTTTATTTAATCTATTTAATTTAATTTATTTTAAATTATGTAAAATTTGTTTATTTAATTATATATTTTAAAATTGCAAATCAATGATACATATTAAAGTTATTTAATATAAGTATATGTGTTTATTTATTATGTTATTCTTCTTTTGAACGTGTAAAAGTAAATAGCGAAATTAAATTCCCACTTATTAGTGTTATGAAGCATACATTTGAATTTATTTAAATAATTAAATTCCCATTAATTAAATAGTCAAATTAAACTGCCTATTTTTCAATTTATTTATTAATTTGAAAACTAAATTTGAAGACGAAAAGTCCTCTTCCAAATTCTAATCCTAATTAAAAGCTGAGTAAGGTACACCGTATAGTAGTATACGACCTTCTTCTAAGCGCCATCTTCCCTTATTCCCACATCCAAACACACTGATTAGGTTTCCCAGTTCCCACAATTTCAATTCCATCACTTCCACAGTGACAAACATAGCGAGATAGATTACTTATATCAGCACTAGCCTTACTCTTCCCTCTAATTTCGTCAAAATCTAACCGCAAAATAACCGACAGCTAGAAACACAGAGAACGAATCGAACCCTGATGGCATCTAAATTCGGGTTAGCCGGCGGTATACCGGAGCGGCGGGTTCGACCAATATGGGACGCTATAGATTCTCGGCAGTTCAAGAACGCTCTCAAACATTCGACTGGGCTGCTCGCGAAATATCCTAATTCTCCTTACGCTCTTGTAAGATGGTCACCTGAGACTCTTTTGGTTCTATAGTTATCCATATAATCTTATTTCTTTACATGTGCTTTTGCAGGCATTGAAAGCTCTTATCTTGGAGAGAATGGGTAAATCTGATGAAGCATTGTCCATTTGCTTAAATTCTAAGGAGCTTTTATATAAAAATGATTCAATGTTAATGGATGATCTCACACTCAGTACGCTTCAGATTGTTTTTCAACGGCTTGATCACTGTCAGTATATCGTTTTTTTTTCTTTATTTTAAGAATTTGTTTAATGCATGCTATTCGGACTTTATAATTTTCTTTTTTGGTTGAAATCAGTGGATTTGGCTACTAGCTGTTATGAGTATGCTTGTGGTAAATTTCCAAACAACTTGGAACTAATGATGGGGCTTTTCAACTGTTATGTTCGCGAGTATTCATTTGTCAAGCAGCAACAGGTTGGTGTTTTTGTTTTCATGTTTCTGTTCCTCCATTTTATCTGTCAAATATTTTGATAGTTTTGACATTTCTTTTGCATAGATTGCGGAAAATTAACGGTTGCCTTTTGTTTATTCTTTTTCCAGACAGCCATCAAAATGTACAAGCTTGTTGGTGAAGAAAGGTTTTTGCTTTGGGCAGTTTGTAGTATTCAGCTACAGGTTCTTGTTGCCTTCCATGCTCATTTTCCCTATTGTGTTAACAGTTTCCTCATTCATAATTTTTTTTTTTTTTTTTTGATGTAAAAAATGAATTGCTGGTGAAGATGTTTGTTTTCCCCCACTTGCCTATAAAAAAAAAAAAAACAAAAAACAGCGAGTAAAGTAAGAACATGAAAAAGAATGGTGGGAGCAATTCATCTATTAATTTAGGTTCTGATGTGTTATTTGGCATATATTTTTTTTTATATAGTTTTTATATAATAACTTGTATGTTTCTGTGGTGAAGATTGGAAATTTGCCTGATTTAATTGATAAATTGCATTCTGGCTTTGCGTTCTTAAGCCTTAACTTTTTTATGTCTCAGACTCTCAATATTTTCTTACGTCAATTTTGAACAGTATTATGGAGCCTCATTAGAATGCCCTTAACAGGAAAAAAAAAAAAAAAAAAATAGTAAAAAAAAAAAAAAAAAAAAACTAGATTTGGTCTATAATTGAATAATTTTTTTTGAATAAGATATATTTTAAATAAAACTATTAATTAAATGTTTGAGTAAAAATGTTTTAAATAAGATATCTTTTAAATAAAACTGTTTAAGTAAATATTTTACATGCAGTTTGGGTTGCTCCAAAAACCTGCTGTCTGCAAAGCCAAGATCGAATCTGTTGATGGTTGAAGCGGCTCAACAGTCCGATCTGGTTTCAGGTTCGAAATATTGTAATCCCTTTTGATAAAACTTAAAAATGATATTAGGCTTGTGCTAGTACAGAAATCTGATGCCTCTACTGGAAGACTTTGAGAAACTGCAACCAGTATAAGATGCAGCTAAATGTGTTGGCTTTGACATGTAAATAAAGTGGCTGAGGCAATTAGCGAAGAGATTATATTCTGCTTCGATAAAAATTTGCAGGATAGGTGCTGCACTGCATTCTTTATTTCAATGCTTGAAAGCTCTCAAGGACTTGAAATTAGGAGTTTAAGGCCAGGGTGTTAGTTTTTCCTCCCCATTTTCCTTTTAAGTGGGATGTGACACTAGGGTGTAATGAACCTTTGACTTTATTTGAAACATCCAGCACATCCATCCTGTTGCTTTGGCACCTTAAAGCTGATAGCATTCTCCTTAACATGGTCACTCTTCTGATTTACCTTTAAGTTGTGTAACTTTTGCCGTATGACTTTTCTGCTTCATTTTTATTCTGATGAATACACTAGTTACCAGCCAACCAAGATATAGATATCTTGATATTCATTCTTCTCGTGTACTCTTTGGTTCTTTGTGCATTCAGCTTGTTTTTATAATGTGGACATGAGTGTTCTATATTGCTTTTGAGCTTTTTCCTCATTGTGAAAAAGCTTAAGGTGTTCTACATTCATTAGGTACGTTGTCTCTCATTAATGATTGTACCGTTTTCATTTTTCAGCTATCCATATATCAATTTAGGACGTATATTTGTCTTGTTAATATATGTATCCTAGTGTTAGTAGTAATGTTACGATCCCAAGTTTTAATCTAGTTATGGGTCTTTTTGATTGAACTGAAAGGTGGAATTAGGCTTGTTAAGACAGAACCATATACTCTCTTAGAGCTTGTTTGTGGGAACTGATCTCTGTGTTTTAGGAAATCAAACATTTGTTAAAAATTCTGCTTACATCTTTCTCACTAATCTACAGCCATCTAAACAATCGAATGCAAAGCTAAAGACTAATAACTACCAACTACAATAAAGAACTTGCCTAACCACCGATAATAAAGAAACTGATTCACACCGTTTTAGCTGTACATGAGAAAAGGCATTGGAACATTACATTCCCCGTCAAAAAGGCGATTGTCCTCAAGCGGAAAAGGATGGATGACATGCAACCTTCAACTTATTATGTGAAGCACCTTATCACCCTCTATTATTGCTGCAAATAAGGAGCTACTTTTTGATTCCTGATGCATGCCATTTAGTAGTTCTATGCTTTTATATTTAAGTAAATTTCTTGGATCAAATGGTGGCTTAATGCTTCCTCTATGCCATTCTCGAGTTGGTTCTCTCCAATCTCTTCCAACCAAACAACTTTTTGTAACAATTGCTGTTGTTTTGTTTTTTTGATAGCTTTCCTTGTTTTCTTTATTTTTCCTGCCAAAAATTGAACATAATCAAACATCTTAGGAAGCCTAATTTTTTCACTTTTCCTTGTTCCTTCATTTTTGTCAATACGAGAGGTTGATGTTGCCAATTTGGTGTTGTTTTTGTAACCGAAAAGATTTTGGGTATGTTATCTTCCATATTCTTGCTGTCTTTTCTTTTTGGTGGTTTGGAGTGGCTTTCTAATGTCATTCATTATGCTTCAAGAAATAGTTTTCTTATCCAATTTAATTTCCTCCATGAATCTGAGTCTTCAGACTGTAATTTTGTGTTGTGTCTCTTTATCATCCTAAAATAAATCTGTGGCTATATGCCTGTTTTGTGCAAGGAATCTAATAAACTTCTTTCTAAATATGTCTCATGTCTTTTACCTCTGTCTGAGTAGACTGCAATATGTTTATCTGTTGATAGCTCTTGCTGGTGAACTTTACGTTGTTTCCTTCTTATATTTCCTATGACTTTTTATAGGTGTTCTGCGGCAATGGAGGAGAGAAACTGTTACTCTTGGCTGAAGGCTTACTTAAGAAGCATGTTGTGTCGCACAGCTTGCATGAACCAGAAGGTGCCTTCCATTCCCTCTTGCCTATTCCTAGTAGTTCCTTTTGTAAAAGCAACAATCGTTGATTTTTTGCTAAAGGTTTGTAATTTCTTGCAGCTCTTATTGTCTATATATCCATACTGGAGCAGCAAGCAAAGTATGGTGATGCATTGGAAATTCTCTCTGGCAAATTAGGATCCCTTTTGATGATTGAAGTTGATAAGCTACGCTTGCAGGTATTTTCTGAAGCTTTATTCCTTTATTTTTTTAGTCAAATTATGTTAGTCGAAAAGCAATCTTTTTTACATTTATGAATTTTATAACACTGTTCTAAATTTGCCTGATTAATTAATGTATGGACGACTTGCATGCTAAATTGTAAGGGATAAAATAAAACATGAGGAATGGACACAAATGGAGCAAGAATGCATGTGAGAACAGCTTGCAAGCTTTAATATTATTGTCTTTTCTTCATTTTGTAATGTTACTTTTGGAAATTCAAATGTCATGTAAGGTGTTCTTTATTGACAGAAAGTATTTCCAGTTTCATACATGAGTTTCTTGATACTCCTTGTAACTTTGGTCCTGGTTACCTTGTGCACCTTAGGGCATCTAATGCCTTTTGGATCTTTGTGCAAATGACAAGTGGCACTAAAAAAGAGAAACAAGTTAAGAAATTGGAATTATGTTTGTGATTTAATATAGAGTTTACTTTTGGCTTTGTTGAGTACTTTGTATTCCTTAAAGAATCTTATTTTCATGTTTGTGCAAACTTTTTGTCTAGTTTTTCACAGCTTCACATCTTAGGGGTTTGTAATTTCCAGCTTTGCTGGAAAAGCTGTCTAGATGTTTGAAGTCTCAGTTGGGGCCTAGTTGGTTTGGTATGACCTTAATTTTCTTTGTTGTTCACAGTAGCCAGATCTGAAATTCTGTACATATTTGCATATTTCAGCCACTGTAAGTCAACCTCAGTCATCTATTTGAGTTTCTACCCATTTTTAATTTTAAAATTGACTTGATAGAAACAAAACTGCAAGCAATCTTCTACCAGACCTTTGCTAGGAGGGCTGTGTTCAGAACTATCTGATATTTATTAAGTGATGAAACATGGCCTTTCTGTTAGTATTTGATCTTCCTTTTGTTTCCTTCATTTTGTGTGGAATACATAAATCAAATCCTTTTGATACAACTTCCTAAAATATTCTTTTGTTATCTTGGACTTGATTTGAAATCATTGAAACTTTGTTCCTGTCAATTTTTGGTTTCCTTATAACTTGCACTCTTTGACTTTAAGTTGACAGGGGAGGCTGCTTGCCCAATCAGGTGATTATGCTGCTGGAGCTGATATATATCAGAAGATTTTAGAATTATGGTAAGCTTTTGAAAGTTGCAGTTTTTTGACCATTTCTATTTGGATTTTTCATCATCAATTGGAGGTGGTTAGGTGCATATAACTTAGAGGCAATAGCATGACTTAATAATTAAAGGAGCTATTTCATTTTCAATTAAGCTGTATGTTTTATCTTCTACACTCTCAGATTTCTAGCTTCCGTTTATTTGTGATATGGTGGTAAGTTTATTCTGTTATTTATCGCCTTCCCCTCCTCTCCCTACATGCACACACCACCTTGATGCTTTAAGGGCCATTCAATTACTCTAACGTGGTGACATGGGGCTTGACTACACTTCCAGTTCCTCAGGATTATTTTTCCTTTTCCTGAAGTTATCCAGATTCTTCTCAAATAGCCTTTGTTTAATACTCTGGGTGGATTAGGGAAAAGTAATCGGGAGATTTTGGGGATGATTTCTTTTTCCCCCATGAGGAATGAGATGCAGGTGTAGCATGATGACACAGAAGGACATTTTTCTTTTTCTTTTGTTTTTTTAAATGTTTGTTCATTGTTTATGGTCTGAATTGTGGCCTGGTTTGAACTTGACTGTTGCAAAATGGCTCTATACTATCCATGACCTTGTGAGGATCACCTGGTGATTCTAAAGTATTCTTATATCTATAATTCTTGGGGTAAATCAGAAAAGTAACTTTGGTTCTTGATTTTATAAATTTCATAAACTTTTAGAATTCAATTTTGTGATGAGGCTTTCTAAATTTAAGAAAAATTTAGGTGATCATCTTCTTAATGGAACAAGTTCTCCTGAATTTTAATCAAAATGAAACCTGTCTTTTATTAGTGTTTGCCTAAAGGTTGTTTGACTTAAAATTTAAACCAAATGGTTCAGTTTGATAGATCTAAAAAGTTGAGACAACTTGCATCCAAAGAAAAAAGGAACCAAGTGTATGCCAGTTTGTCTTATTTATTTTTATTGTTTAACTGCATCCTAGACTCCTCCTGTCATGGTAAATAAATATTTTCGTTTCTCCTCATGCTTAGCCCAATGATTCTAGCATCAAGTTTCCTGATTCACAAATTGAGTTAAGAATTTGTACATAAAGTTTGAAATGCAAATACATTTTGCCTGCTTTCGTAATTGTATTTCTGCAGTTATTTTCTCTCTGTTAATGTCGCTTCATTCATCTGGCAGCCCTGATGATTGGGAGTGTTTCCTACATTATCTAGGCTGTTTGCTGGAAGATGACAGCAGCTGGAGTAAGGGAGTGAACAATGGTTCAATTCATCCCCCTAAATTAGTGGATTGCAAAATCTCTCACTTGGCAGATGAAGTGGTGCATGTCTTCAGCTTTTAAATTGGATTACTGGTCTTATGTTTTCTTTATCTGATACAGTATTTGATGGTGTAATTTGGTTATGCAGTTCAATTCTCGTTTATCAAAAGCATCAGCTTTTGTGAAGAAGTTACAAGCAGATGTGAATAATGACTTTATTAGGTGTCCATACTTGGCAATTCTCGAAATTGAAAGGAGGCGGCACTTATATGGAACAGGCAATCATCATGAGATAATGGATGCTCTAATGCAATATTTTATCAAGTATGTTGGGTTTCAATTTGGATTAAGATATTTCTCTTTTCTTCATGAACTTTTATTAACTTAGGGGTTTGTTCATATATCATGTCTAGTCAGTGCAATGATTGTTTTTCTACTGGTGGTGAATTATTGGTTTTAAAATGATGGAGAGATCAACAAATTATTTGTTCCTCACAAATATTTTGTCAGCTATTTGTATGCTTTAAAGCTACCACTACCTTTGTTGTGTAATTTTTTATGCCTCTTTTAGAATAATAAGATGCATGAGATTGCTTCATTTCGCGATATATTGTCAATAAGCTTTTCCATTTTTTTAACACAGGTTTGGTCACTTAGCTTGCTTCACTTCTGATGTTGAGGTGTTCCTTCAAGTATTAACTACAGATAGAAAGATGGAGTTTTTAGAGAAATTGATGAAAAGCTTCAACTACGTTGCAACAATTCCCAGTAAAGTGCTTGGGCAGTCGATAAATGTATTCAAAATTCAACAGTTGATTGGAAACATATGCAAGCATCCTGTTGTTGGTGCGTTTATATTTTACATACAGGTGCATTTATATTTGTTGGATGTGGCACATGACTACATGATATTCTTCCTGTAAACATCTCTCACCTCTGTTATCCAGGGTATTACATAAAGGGTAATAGGTAATAATAATATTGGCCAATGTAGCGTTGGAACATCAGGCTACTGATATGATTGTGTTGCTGGGACTTTCAAAATCCTGAAATGACCTGTAATGTCTGTTACCATGAGAGGCTGTGAAAACCCCAATTGGACTATTAACCTCATTTTTAAGTTTCATTTTAATTTGCATAAACTTTTTGTAAATTTAATATGTTAACCCATTCCAATAAACATGTGCTTTTATATAAAAAACAGATTCTGTAATCTTCCTTTGACTTTTATTTTATTTTTCAACTATAAATTATTAGATCTAGAAGATATTATAATATACAGTTAAGCTATTGGTTAAAATGTTGATTTGAATGATTTTTCTAATTTTGTAAACAAATTCACAGTAGCAGTAACATGATTAAGTCCAATTCTATGACACTGATTGATTTCAAATTCTGATATACTCAGAATGTTGGTCATATCCTTGATTTTCTGGTACTACAGTTGATTTAAATGTCAAATAAAGCTATGACAGTGATTGCACCGCATAAGAATTTCCATCATGTATTTTTTCAATTTTAATCTGGTAATCTTTTGAGCATGTATTTGTCAAGTATCATTCTCATTATCTTCTGATCTTATACTCAGTTCACTTTTCTTTAATTAGGTTCTTGATGTGACTTTATATTAGCTGTGTCTTGCTTTAAGATATTTTTAGTATATTAATCGTACTGTCAAGTGGCCTTTTGAAATATGTGAGATTAACATGTGTTCTTCCCCAGAACTTGAGGGTTCTGCTGGAAAAATGGTGGAGATGTTCTGGAAAAGTCTTCCATTGTCCAAGGACCTGGATCCACAAGAAAGTATGCATGGAGAAGAGCTGCTAACTATGACATGCAATGTGTTGGTTCAGGTATCTCATTTAATGTGATTGATGTAGATTTTCAATGTGAATGTTTGTGGTTGCATGTTTAGAACGTGTTAATGGATTGGTTCATATGATATGTTCCTGACTCTAAAACATGTAACCTTTTCAGAATAGTATGTCTGGTTCTGTTTGGTGCTTAGCATATTCCTTTGCATAACCTTGTGTCTTGTTAACTTTTATACTGTCAGAAACATGAAAAGAAATCCAATGGTTCTGCCAACTTTATTATGTTTGTTTGCCGTTAGATTATGCAAAACTCAAATTTTGTCAACTTGATTATGTTTGTTTGCCACTACCTTATGCAAAACTAGAACCTTTGAGATTGAGAAACTATCTACCTGTTGGCTGACTTTCACTATTAAGTTCTTCGGCTTTGCAGTATAAAGTGTGCTAGCATCAGTGAGAAATTGCATTTTCAAATATTATGGTTACAGCTGTCATATAAACATCATGTTATGCCCTTGAAAAATCCAGAAATTCTCCTTTTATGTGGAACTTGTATTCACTTATGATGTTGACACCTTAGTTTTGTGCCACTCATTACAAGGAGATGGTTTTATTTGGTTCTTTTATTATTGGCCCACTTAGGAACTGAAATTGATTGAAATCTGTTGCCTGTAACTTCCAACCAGGATAACCCTGAGATGGCTCCTATCATTTTAAATTTGAGGATTGAATCAAATCCAAATGAAAGTGACGTAGAAATAATGGCAAATGATGAATGGATATTTCATGGATGTTGAAGTTAGGTTGTAGTGCTTTTTTCGTACACAATGCTCATGTACTATTGATGCTTGGCTACTGTCTGAACTGGCATCTTGTATTCATGTGGCAATTACATTACCTTCTTGAAGAATGTACTTTTATAGTTTATTCATTTTTTTCCCCCTTGTTTATTTAGTTATTCTGGAAAACAAGACATATTGGCTACTTTATGGAGGCAATTATGGTTTTGGAGTTTGGCTTGACTATTCGCGGGTAAGAGAAATGTTATTCTTCATTGTTGCTACTAATATAATGATTAGGGTAATGTTAGTTGTGCATATAACTGTTTCAAAACCTTTTAATGGATTCTAGCGGCTGACACCTTTTTTATAATAAATTATGTCCTACAATTCAAACAAATTCTACAATCTAGTGTTTTGGATTTAGAACTTTCAAAACCATTGAATTAAGAACCTTGGATTTTTTTTCCCATTAATTCCATAGATATATAAGAATTCTTGTTTGTTATGGAATTGATAGGTATTTTTGGGACAAAAATATCTTTTAGAATTATCATTCATTAAAATTAGAATTTTACAAAATCAGTTGCCTAGGTGGGATTTTGAAACCCCAACAAAATCAGGGATTTGATATGATAAGGGACTTTCCATGATCCATGTATTCGGTCCACCCTTTTACCAACCAAACAAAGGACTAGTGCTAAATCCATGGATTTAGTGAAATATGTAATCCAAAATCCCTCCAACCAAAATGGCTTAATGGAATTTAATTTATTCTAGTTTTGTAATAAAGTTCTCATATTTGGAATGCCTTCTAAAATGATACAATTTAGTTGAACTTTGTTGTTTGGAATAAAAGAAATGCTAATTGAATGTGTAAACTTCTATTTGCTTTTAAGGGTGCTCTAGTTTTTAAAAATTAGACCTTATGACTACTAAAGCAAACAGATAGAATTCCTGTAACTTGTCACTTTTTAACTGCTTTAGAATTGAGATCATTTATTCTTATTTCAAAAATGAAATTTGAAATGGTAAAATTTAACTGAAACCTAGCATTTTGAGAATTTCCAGAAAGTATTCATATTCTAGGACCTACCTAACATTGTTTATATGGTGATATTTTGGCAGACATGTGTGGCAGTACAAGATCTTATTGCTGCACCTGTATTCACACTTGGGTGCCCTTTCATTAGCTTATGAATGGTAAATAGTTAATTTATTATCCATTTGCATTTTTAATTTATGATCCTGTGGCGCCAACTGCATTCTCTTTCCCTAGTTGATTGGTTTTTACTGTGGCCTCTCTCTTTTTCCCTCTCTAAGGAGCTCTTTGCCTGTCTTTCCCGTTTAGGTATAAATCTCTTGATGTGAAGAATATATTGATGGAAACTGTTTCCCACCACATTTTGTCCCATATGTTGCTTTCTCCTCATTGGGTTGATTTAAGTAATCTACTGAAAGATTACATCAGGTTTATGGATGACCACTTCAGGGAATCTGCAGACCTTACATTTCTTGCATATCGCCATAGAAATTATTCAAAGGTATGAGAATGGCTTCTCTGCTCTGTGCATACTTTTGAGTATGAAGTTTTAGGCTCCATTTATTTTCAAAAAATTACTTACTTTTGGAAAATATTTTCCAAGAAAAATTTCTTCGAAAATATTTCCCAAACAACTCATTTTTTGTTGTTTGGTCACAATGTTGAAAATTAGTAAAAAAAAAAATTGAAATTTATAATTTATAGGGCTATAAGAATATTCAGAAATCTAGAAATTTCATATTTTTTTTAAAAAAAAAAGTTGTTAAAGTTGAGGAAAAAATTGCATAAAAATGATAAACTGTGGCAGTCGCTGCTAGCCGGCAGTCGCTGGTGACCTGTGTTGGTGATTAATAATGGCAACTATCGGTAATCAATTGAAATAAATGTGCATTTATAAGGTTATAATAAGTTTGTCATTGTTAGAAAAATATTTTCTTCTTTCAAAAATGTTAAGTCATTTTCCTTTAAATTGACTTAATTTTCCCTTTAACTAGGAAAATATTTTCCATTGATTAATTTTCCTGAGCACTCCAAACATCAGAAAATTTGGAAAATCTTTTCTAGAGAAGCTATTTTTCAGATACAAATGGAGTCTTAGAGTGTTGGAAATAACTTATGGAACCTTTGAATGTATTAGCAAATGCACTTACCTATTTCTACAGTAATTTAATTTTCATTTTAGTAGTTTTATAGATGATTGCTGCATTCATTTCTTTGTGCATCTTATATGATATCTAAACAAAATTGTTTGTTTATTTATCTCTCTGTATGGGAGTGGTTATATCTTGTGACATTGAGAATAAATTATGATGTTTGTGATCGCTTGACCAAAACATGTATTGGATTTCATTTCAGGTGATCGAATTTGTTCAATTTAAAGAACAGTTGCAACGATCAAATCAGTATTTAGTTGCAAGGGTTGAATCATCGATTCTACAGCTAAAGCAGAAGGCTGATAACATTGAAGAAGAGGAGGTGCCTTGTCTTTTTTCTCTTCTAGAAATAGATACCTATACTTTTATTTTTATGATGATATATGTTGATATTTTTCTTTTAGGTTGTTCTTGAAAGCTTGAATTCTGGGATTCACTTTGTTGAGCTTTCTAATGAGATCAGATCCAAGACTTTGTCATTCAATGAAGATTTTCAGTCACGGCCTTGGTGGACACCAGTTCCAGAGAAAAATTATCTTTTAGGTTAGCGTCAAATACACCTTGTTTATTACTACTCCTTGGTAAGGAAAAGTTTTGGCTACACACAGTGTACTGTGACTTATCCATGCTGGTGATCTAGGTAGCAGGGAAACATTAGAGAGATGCCATTTCACGTCTTGGAACATTTCAGAAACAGAATGCTTGGGAAACGGGATTGAAACATCTCAAGCCAGTTTCTGTAATTTTGCAAAATCACAAATGTTTTTCCTGATCAGAAATGTGTTTCTTTCAATCTGCTGCTCAAATAAAAAAAAATAAAAAATAAAAAATAAAACCTAGGTCTTTGAATAAAAGACAAGCACCAAATAAATTGAAGTAAAAGAGATTAAGTCAAGGGCCAATGCAAGTTGGATCTAACCTGCAAAAATCTATCCTGGTTGATTTTGTTAATTCAGGTATTGCCTTTTCAGTTTCTTTTGTGGATTAAACAAATCCTACCATAATTACAGCAAATTGCAGTGCTTTTACTGTTTTCATCTTCTCTTTTGTGTTCTTGAAGAGAAGTGGTGGTGGTGAAGTATTTTGTGTATTGTGGTTAAACAAGAATTTCCAGTCCTGGTGGATTGTTGATGAGTGATTTTATTTAATGTTTGATAGGTCATGTAATAGGTAGATATTGTTAAAATGAGAAGAGTATTGATAAAAATGCCACTATTTTTTATATTTACACCCCACATTTCTTTCCTATATTTTTGAGAAATGCCTGTTGCTTTGTTTCTGTTTCGTATTATATCTGTTTCCCATTTCCATTTTCATCTCTGTGTTACATAGCCGGTGATTGAAGCTTATTGCTTAAGGGTATATGATTTTGAGCTAGGAAATTTAGTATAAATATTAGGAAAGAAAAGAAGTAAAATAGTACTAGAGGATAAGCTCTAAAAATGAGCTTGGAGAATTATCAGCTCCTCGGTGATAGCTGTTGACTTTTTTGTACTCTATGCATTCATCTAATTGTTGGGGTCAGGCAACCGAGTGATATCGTCCAACGATTAAACAAAAGAACCCTGCTATTCTTTTGAAGATGCATTAGAGTTCATAATATATGAATTTTTCCTGTAAAATTGTTATATAATTTGTTAGCTATAGAATGTTGAGGAGTCATGATGTTTTAAAGGTTGGGCCATTTGTTCTCTCATCCTCATGATTTCTCTCTGATATTCTCCTTCACTTAATTAATAATATTTATCTTTTCCAGGTCCTTTTGAAGAAATTTCGTATTATCCTAAACAGAACTTGGTAAGTAACTCTCGTCTTCGTACTTCTGCATTCAGTAGGCTTTTACTTTTGTTTCTAACACCTTTTATGTTTTATTTTTCTTTTGATGCATTGGCCAAAATATAGGCGAGAGAAAGAGAAGAGAATGTACGGAGGGTTATTGAAAGGAAATCCCTTCTCCCTCGGATGATCTATTTATCTATTCAAAGCGCTTCTGTATCAATTAAGGAAAATGCTGAAGTTAATGGCTCTACATCTGAACCTAAAATCTCACAAGAGTTGAAGTTTTTGCTTGAGTGCTATGCAAAGATGTTGGGCTATTCTCTAACCAATGCTATAGAATTGGTTATTGGAGTTTCTAGTGGCACAAAATCGTCTGAGGTATAACCATGCTTTCCTTGTTACTTGCATATCTTCTGTCACATCATTCTGCTCAAGTTAATCTTTTTCGTCCATTGGTGAGCAAGCAACTGGGTATAGCTTGCTAATAGAACATTGCTTACCTGCAGCTTTTTAGCATTAAACATTTGGATGACCTTTGTTTAAACTGATGCTTGCACTTGACGCAGGCTTTTGATTCAGACATAGTTGACTGGCTTAATTTTGCTGTGTTTTTGAACGCCTGGAACTTGAATTCCCATGAGCTCTCTCAGCCAGGTGGTGATCAGTGTGGGTGTGGTATTTGGTACAATGTGGATACTCTGCTAGCGAAGTATATTTCAGAGAAGGTCAGATCCATCGAGTCTCTTATTTGCTCACCAAGGGGTGATCTTCCAGTTTTAGTGCAGTTGGTTTCTGAGCCATTGGCTTGGCATGGTCTTATAATCCAATCTTGTGTCCGATCATCTCTTCCATCTGGAAAGAAGAAGAAGAAAGGTGGGTCCACAGAGCAGTCTACCTCTCTACTATTTAGTACAATACGAAATTCAATTGATTCATCCAATGGTATAGTTAAAGAGGTTGCAAAATGGATAAGAAATCAGATTAACAGATCAGAAGATGAGATTTCGGAAACTATCCTATCCTCATTTAGGAATAATGGACAGGATGAAGGGCCCGGGAAGGTTTTTCAGACTCTGGAAAGCTTTATCTCATCCATGGATGAAGTTGAACTTGGTGGTCGGATCTCCCAAGCAATAAAGTCATGGAGCCCTATCGATGTAGCAAGGAAGATAGTGATCGGCAATTCTACAGTATTGTCTGAGTTTCTTCATATTTGTGAGTCTAAAATTAAGTTATTGCAGGCGTTGAGACAGCAGATAGCTCAAGTATAAAGAGCATGTTTGTGGTGCGATCAGGGTTTCACGAGCTGAGCTTGCCCCGACTCGGGGGCACTGCACTTCAACTGCTTGTGTTTCGTGTTGAGTGCAAGTGTGTGCTCGACTCTTGTGTTTCATGTGGAGTGCTAGTGTGTGCTTGACGACAGTTCTTTGGGCGCCTATGGAAATTTTGTGCAAGATTTTTGGATTGAAGTAATGTAAACGAAATGCTCTTTGTTTTATTATTAGTTCGAACATTCTTTGCATTTGCACAGGTTTGTAACTTTGTATTCCGAGTGATTTTTTGGGTGGCAATGTATCCATTTTTTTTATTTTCGTTCTGAAAAATTATAAACCGATTTTGTAATTTTTACTTTATTTATTGAACAAGAACTAATGATGGCAATTATCAATTGTTTTATCAAATTTTTAAGAATTAATTAAAATCTACTTGGATATTAACAATTTTTAAATTTAACGATTTGAGTTTGTACAAAGTTTTTAAAAAAGAAAAAAAAAAATTTAATGATTGAGTTTGTACTAGGATGACTTTTTCTGTCAATAAATTAATTATGGGGTAATTTTACTTGTCCTTTCTATTCGAATTTCAATTATGAAAGTGTAAAATGACTTTTTTTTTTTTTTTTTATTTAAGAATTTAATTAAAATCTACTTGGTATTAACAATTTTTTTAAATTTAACGATTTTGAGTTTGTACAAAGTTTTTAAAAAGGAAAAAAAAAAATGTTAATGATTGAGATTTGTAACTAGGATGACTTTTCTGTCAAAAAATTAATATATGGGTATTTACTTTGTCCTTTTCTATTCGATTTCAAATTATGAAAGGAAATGGACTTTTTTTTTTTTTTTAATCATTTTTAAAAAATAAAACTATAAAAATAGAGTAAAGTAAATTGATGAAAATAAATTAAATCCATCCTAATCTAAATTATTGATGTATATATTAGTTTAATTTGCAAATTTAAGATTGTATCGATTCAAATTTTAAATTAAGATTATAACATTTCTTTTAAAAAAAATGGACTAAAATCCAAGTCGATATTTTTATTTTGACAAATCAAAATTTTAAACACTATAAAAGAAGTGTTAGTGTATATTTGCCGGTAATAAAATAAGATATATATATATATATATATATAGAAGAGAAGAGAGAGAGAGAGAGTATATAGAGAGAGAGAGAGAGAGAGAGAGAATTAAGAAATGAAGAACAACTATGACTAAAGAAGTAAGTATGAGGGCAAACTCTTTAACAAACTCTTTAACAAAGTAAGCACTAATTTCCACTTTGAGGGCAAAGAATTATAGGAAAATAGTTGCACTACCTAATTCGTTATGAAGACTTTAAATAGTTTCTCCAAAGTACAGCAAAAATAATAATAAAAAAAAAAATTGGAGAAGTGGTTCAAATCATTAATCAACTTTGAAAATTAGGGTTTTTATTGGACTTGCTCTTCCTAATACCTGCTCTGCTTCTTTCAATATATATATATATATATATGAGAAAGCTACTTAACCGAGAGATTGAGTGGCTTGATTGATGATTTCAATTGATACAATTACCGGGTTTATGAAAAATTATTTAAACATTTAACAATCACCAAAAAATATTAAAAGCTATTTAAAAGTTATTGTCGAATACAATTTAAAATAGTTAATAGCTACCAAAATAACTAATGTTACCGAATAGAATCTTAATCTCCCATCCAACTATTTTTACAATATATTTCAAACAATTCGTGCGTAAGAACTCAATTCTATAAATAGATATGAACCGAATTAAATTCTTGTGTTCAAAATTTTTTTTCCTCATTCATTTTCTTTAAAGGGATTAAGTGGTCAGCCTGCCTAAGGGAAAAAGTTCACATCATCCCTTCTCCTTCCTCTACCAAACCTAAACCAAAATTTCAATTTCCAGAATCTGGAAGGCAAAACTCAAAATCAACATCAGATGGTCTATGTTATTAATTTGAGAAGAACATGCATGGTCCAGGTGGCTCGACAAGCAACTAAAAATTGTTGAGCTAACAACTAATTTAACTTGTTCTTAATTCGTTAATATTGACTAAATGCAAATACTGACCGATTCAATTTGTTAAATCGGTCAATTTTCCATTTCCATTTCCATTTGCTAATTAGAAATTGAAATTTTCAAAGTAACGGCTAAATATATGAAATTAGGGAAAAAATTTCAGATTCTTGTAAACAATTACTTCCAATTTTTCACGTAAATTTTCATTACTTTCTTAAGGATTAATCTTGAAAGTAATAAACAATATCAATATGTGTTTTAGGGGAAGTGAACAATAGAAGCACGTTTGTTAAAGCAGCCACCTAATCTTAGATTATCCAATTTCTTTTATTCGTTAGAAGGCTTAATGGATCAAAACTCGATACTTCTGCTCCTCACACGAGTGATAAGACTAATCAGATCACACCATAATAATATTTAATGTTTTTCACTTAATATTATTATGTATTAAAATTTGAAAAATATTAAAACTTAAAACAGAAGGACAAATATGAATCAATTAAAAATCTTAATAAAAAAATTAATATTTGGAATAAAGAAAAAAGGACAATGAAGTTTTAATTATCCTTAGTAATTTCCTCTCAAAAGACAAATTTGTCTTTATTAGTTCAATATTATGTCATTAATGATTAATATTTATAGTATCCTTAATGTATTTATTATTATGATGAAGCTAATACTTGAATTTAATATTGAAATTAAAAAAAAAAAAATTCATGTCTTAATACTCCCTCTGTTCTTAGTCCATCTTTTTTTTTTGTTTGTTCCAAAATATAGTCCACTTTTTTTTTTTTTTTTTAGTAGTCCACTTTTTTTTTTTTTTTCTTTTTTTTTTTTTTTTTTCATTATAGTTAATCCTTACATTATCTATTATACCCTTATTAAAATTTATGTTATTTTCAATAACCTTCGTTAATTCTTACTTATTATTCTTATATAATAATTGCCATGTACTATTTAAGATGTGCATAATAAGAAAATTATATGAATAAAATTATTTTTTTAACCATATTTCTTAATTTATGTGAAAATAGAAAATAGACTATCTAATTTTGCAAGGATTAATATTTAAACTCAATTAGAAATTCTATAAAGGATTAGTATTTAAACTCAACTAGAATTTCTATAGATAAAAAAATCATTAAAAAGATAGTGTTTGACAGCTTAATATTTATACTAGTGTTCATATTTCTTAATTTATGTGAAAATAGAAAATAGACTATCTAATTTTGCAAGGATTAATATTTAAACTCAATTAGAAATTCTATAAAGGATTAGTATTTAAACTCAACTAGAATTTCTATAGATAAAAAAATCATTAAAAAGATAGTGTTTGACAGCTTAATATTTATACTAGTGTTTAAAATTTGAGAGAGCAGATTATGTATTATTAAGAGTCTGTTCGGCAAATTTAGCTATTCTAATAGTTGTCAGCTGTTTTATTAGTGGTTAGCTGCTAAATATTAGTTTTTAGTGGTTAATGATTATATAGTGGCTTAGAATAAAAGTATCTAGTACAAATAATTAGTTGATTAGCTGTAGATAAAAAAGAGTATGAAAGCGAGGAACAAGGTAAAGACAAGTGATGAGTATATGTGCCATAAAGAAATTATAAAACACCTAAACGTTAATGAAGATAACGGTTCATAAAACACTGTCTCAAACTCTAAATGCTAGGGTAGATATTGTATTATCGAACGTTATAATTAATTAAGATAGTATTTCAACTCTATCAAAACACTAAACACTACTTCAAACGCTGCCACTAAACAGAGCTTAAACATTTGATGAAACACTAGTAAAACAACTTGTAGTTACCGGGAGAGGTAATAGCTACTAAGACTTCTAATTTTGCAACAGTGTATATGTATATATATATATATATATAATGCATATTCTGAAAACTTAGTTATATAGAAATATGTGGAAAATTTATGACAGTGAATCATTTAAAAATTCACATAAATAGATTAGGATTTTACTTTATACACACAATATAAATGTTTTCTTCTGCATGGAGCTAAAATGCCATTTGACTCCTTTTTTTTCTTCTTCTTCTTCTAGAAACCAGTGGAGGAGTTTGAACTACTAACTATATTATCATAAGATAAAGTATTCCACTAATAGATTGTTAGTTACGCAACAAAAATAAGTAAAAAATGAAATTTATTCAATAAAAATACACTTGCAAATTTGATGATTAGTTTGCTCTCAATTAGACTTTATCAATCAAAATTTCAACATTGATCAAATAACAATATGTTAAGTTTTCTTTAACAAGAGGTAAATTTTTCTTTCATATGACAAAATTTCAACTCATGATATCAAAAACAAAGAAATTAAATACAAATAAGAACCTTTCATTCAGTCCTAAATTTGGATTTTCTTCAACTAATTAGAATAAAAGAGTTTTTGCAACAGAGATTATGTGAATGATGTGGGTTTCCAACAATCCTACGTTGTACAAAATCTTTCATTAATTTTATAAAATTAAAAGGGGCTAGTGGGTGGTGCACCAAATCCGCTATGTGGTTAGACTAAAGAGTCCCAATTTACAAATGTGTAAGTTGACTCAAAACCTAATTTGCTACAACCCCTCCTTTTGTAAGTTTAAAAGTATACTACCATTTTTAAGAAGCCTTGTCCTTTCCTGCTTTATCTAAGTATAAATAGGGATAATCTTCTAGTAGATCATAAGCTTATTCAACCAAGGCTAAGAGAGCAAAAATGAAGCCTGACAACTTAAACATCTTCCTTGTCATTTTTGTGATATTCAGTTTCTTAGCTGCTAATTCTCAAGCAGAAATCCACTATCATGAATTTGTTGTATGTATAAATAATTTTCCTTCTCTTTTATGTGTGTCTTATTATCTTCTCATGCATGATTTATACTTGCTTCATTATTATTACTATTATAGATTCAAGCCAAGCCAGTGAAGAGGCTGTGCAGAACCCATAACACAATCACAGTGAATGGACAATTCCCAGGACCAACACTGCAAGTGAGAAATGGAGACTCTCTTGTCATCAAAGCTATAAACAATGCTCAATACAATGTCACTCTCCACTGGTAATTACTATTCTCAAACCTATATAAAAGCAATAGGATAAAATAATCAAGAATAGAGAATGAATGTATTGTGATTAAGCAACCAAATGAATTTTTTCATCTGGACAAAACAAAAATAACATGAAATTTCAGATGAATTTCATTTGTTCTGAATTGTGGTAATCATTGTCTGCCATATTATTCTATCAGGCATGGAATAAGACAACTTCGAAATCCATGGGCAGATGGACCTGACATGGTGACTCAGTGTCCAATTCGACCAGGAAGAAGTTACACGTACAGATTCACAATTCAAAACCAAGAGGGAACTTTATGGTGGCATGCTCATAGCAAATGGCTAAGAGCTACTGTTTATGGAGCTCTCATAATCTATCCTAAATTGGGTTCTTCATATCCATTCCCAATGCCTAAGCAAGAAATTCCAATTCTTCTCGGTAATGAAAATTTGATCTAACTATGTTGAATTCTATAAAATTAAGTCATAAGAGACTGAAATAAATGTTTTCCTTCATTATCAAATATGAATATATAAAATTCACAAATTTTATAAAGTTGACATACCAAACAAGCTGATTGACAGGGGAGTGGTGGGATAGAAATCCTATGGACGTATTGAAGCTGGCAACCTTCACAGGAGCAGCACCAAATGTGTCTGATGCTTATACCATCAATGGCCAACCTGGCGATCTCTACAGATGCTCCCAAAAAGGTTTGACAATTCTCCTTACTTTTCTTCAGATTTGGCTAGCTGTATCTTTTACTTGCGTTTTGGTGATGCAGAAACTGCTGTATTCCCTGTGGCTTCGGGTGAAACGATTCTCCTAAGAATCATCAATTCTGCAATGAACCAAGAACTCTTCTTTGCTATAGCCAATCACAAAATGACTGTCGTTGAGGTTGATGCTGCCTACACCAAGCCCTTCACAACGTCAGTGATCGTGATATCTCCAGGTCAGACAACCACTGTCCTCCTCACTGCCGATCAAACACCAGGTCGTTACTACATGGCTGCACGTGCCTATCACCCAGCCCAGAATGCACCATTTGACAACACTACAACAACTGCAATCTTGCAATATACATCTGCTCCTTGTAATACCAAGAAAGGAAAGTCATTGCCACCGATCCTCCCCCAACTACCGGCCTATAATGACACAAATACTGTAACTGCATTCACTGGCCAGCTACGTAGTCCTCAAAAGGTAGAGGTTCCTATCCAGATTGATGAAAATCTGTTCTTCACAGTGGGATTAGGACTCATCAACTGCACTAATCCTAATAGCCCTCGCTGTCAAGGTCCAAATGGAACTCGATTTACTGCTAGTATCAACAATGTGTCTTTCGTTCTGCCAACAAGAAACTCCTTAATGCAAGCTTACTACCAAGGTCAACCTGGCATCTTCACCACAGACTTTCCACCTGTTCCTCCTTTGCAATTTGATTACACAGGCAATGTGAGCAGAGGGCTATGGACACCAGTTAAAAGAACTAAGCTTTACAAGCTCAAATATGGTTCCAAAGTACAAATTGTATTTCAGGATACTAGCATCGTCACACCTGATGACCATCCAATGCATCTCCATGGTTACCACTTTGCTGTTGTTGGGACGGGTTTTGGTAACTTCAACCCAGGAACAGATACAGTCAAGTTTAACCTTATTGACCCACCCTTTAGGAATACCATTGGAGCTCCTCCTGGGGGTTGGGTAGCCATCCGATTTGTTGCTGATAATCCAGGTAATATACTACAATCCATATTTTAATACAATCAATTCACTAACATAATACCTCTTACTGACACATTGGTATGCAACAGGAATTTGGTTGCTGCACTGTCACCTGGATAGCCATCTCACTTGGGGTCTGGCTATGTCTTTTCTGGTTGAAAATGGAGCTGGGCAATTGCAGTCTGTACAGCCTCCACCACTAGATCTACCCCAGTGTTAACATCACCAATAAGGATGACATAACAATTGATTTTAATTGTTGAGTCAATGGACTGTTATTGTTTTACTCTTATTTGTTTTTCAGGTACTAGAGTTCCAAAGTGGACTTTGTCACATTAAGAAATTAGCTTGATATATGTCATGAATGTGTGCATCACTTTAGATTGTAGAATCAAGAAAAAAAAAAGTTCCATTTTTAATAAGTTGGAATCTCTGTCATTTATTTTGCTTTTTTACTTTTCCATTATTAACTTGATACTCTAAGGCTACTTTGTACACCGTAATAGAAAGTAATATAATCAAATGCATTTTATATTAGATTATATTTGATTATGGCATTACTGAACATAATGATATAGAGTCATCCAGTAAATATATACTCATGGATCCAGTAAATATATACTCATGGATCATCATTGGGAAGTGGACACATGTTAACAAAAATTTCCAAGTGTGTGTGTGTGTCTTTGTTTGTTCTTTGAAATGAACAGATATGACACATATGATTATAACTTGGAGACCTAAGATCTATTTTTGTGATGCAACTTCACTGGATATACGAACAGAACTTAGTTTCATAAAACATTACAATCATAATGTAAAATTCTAAAATGTTCATATAAAAACGGCTTATATAAATGGGCACAGCAACCTGGAACATGCACTGCCAATGCTGGTCAAAAGGAGGGGTAAAAAAACTCAACTGACACCTACAGAATAACTAGGGTTTTACCAAGTGCATTACGACTAAATATGCAGACAAACAGTGGTCAAAAACCTTGCTTCAATGGGTTAAATCATGTACTGGCTGCTCTATCCTAGTACAGTATGTCCAAGGTCAAGTTGTATCTACAACAATCTTATGCAACAAATTTCTGACAACGAGTATCATCATGAATTTTCTGGCAACGGATTGAACAAAAGCGCATCCCACACCGAACACATGTATAGTTGGAAGCATATCCACAAACAGTGCAGAAATGACGGCGGCAGGTAGAGCTTGGTGGTCCTACTGCTGCCCTCAAATAAGATGGAACATGTGGAGGCAAAGATTCCAAATTTGCCTGTTTTTGTGTAATTAATATTTTGAACAGCTAAATAGACAATTTAAATACAGAATATGAACATCGAAAACCTAACCTCATGTAAGAGCTCAAGAAAATTTCTTGGCGCTTTCCTAGCATTCTCAAGCGCTTTTGCTTGTCGCGTTTTGCGTTTTGAGCTCTTAGACTGCTTCTTTTGCATATATCCTGCAGCGAGAGATCAAAGACTGTTTTCACAGAACTACATGGAAACACATGAACTATGTGAACAGCATTGATAAGAAACACCATTAAATCACCTCCATTCATAAATAAACACTGGTAATAAATTCTAAAAGATAGAAAGATCCCTTCCCATTCAAACACTGATCCTTAATTGACCAATCAAAAACCCATATCCAAAAGTTCAATCAAGTAGCTAAAGACCTTCATAAAAAGAATGAAATGAATTTAACAGAGGTTAAAAAATTCACATACAAAAAGAACTAAGACCTTCATCATCATCATCAAGGGAGGCCTCATCATCATCATTAGTTTCCACCGTTTCCATGCCGACATAATCATTTTCCAATGCTTCAAGTCGGGCAAGAGCTGCCTGAAAAATCAACGTAAAAATTTATTAAAAAAAAAAAAGAATCAATACTTGCAGAAATAAAGAATGAAATAAAATTCGATACCTGAGTTCGATTGTCGGTGCTTGCAAGAGCTGCAGCCATTCTCGGAGCAACTTTACGAGTTCGGCTCGACATTCGCCTAAACGAGTTCGAAACGTCATCGTCCATTGCTGCAAAAGCAAGACAGAATTAATCAGTAACAAAATAACTAAAAAAGAAAGAAGATTAGCTTTATTATTAGCACCAAAAAAAAAAAAAAAAAAAAAAAAAAATTGTCGGTGCTTTTGCAAGAGCTGCAGGCCCATTCTCGGAGCCAACTTTACGAGGTTCGGCTCGACCATTCGCCTTAAAACAGAGTATCGAAACCGTCATCGTCCATTGCCTGCAAAAGCAAGACAGAATTAATCCAGTTCAACAAAATTAACTAAAAAAGAAAAGAAAGATTAGCTTTTTATTTAGCACCAAAAAAAAAAAAAAAAAAAAAAAAAAAACTTACGGTGTTGGTTGCGGTTAAAAAAAAAAAAAAAAAAAAAAAAAAAACTTACTGGTGTGTTGCGGTTAGGGTTGCGGAGAAATTGGATGAGACTGATAGGGAAGGAAGAAAGAGCAAATTTGTTGCTGGTTCACTGGTTGGACTTCTTGGTCTCTAAACGATGTCGGTTTATTCTCGTGAGGGTTCTACGGGTCACATTTGGTACAGACATTCCATGCGTCAGCAAATTTGGACCGTTAGATTTACCTACCCTGACTGTTAAAAATGTTATAAATAATAATAATTCTATTGATTTAATAGAGAATGTGAATATAAAAGCAATATTGCTGCTTAAGCAACAAACGATATTTTTATAAAAGCATTTGATTTTTCTTTTATTCAATAAAAGCAATTGATTTAATTGGGTTTTTGAACAGAAAATTTTATTGATCGGGTTTCTGAACTTTTTAAATTATGCAATCACTGAATCAACAAGTAGTGGGGCTCACTTGAGCCTAATCACATGCTGATGTCCAATGACACGTCACCAATGACCGTTTTAAAAAATAAAATGACATGGCAAATCGGAGAATTTCCCTTTTGCCTCACTTTCACTTAAAGCTTCCGTTTCATTCAACTTACAGAGAAACTAAGAGAGAGGTATCATCCTTAATTTGTCAGGGATTGTCGGCAATGATAAAGAGCTCAGAAGCTTCCACTTTAATTGGTTTTGTTTTCCAAATTGAAGCTAAAATTTATGCAGCAGAGACTAAAACGTTTTAGTTGAATGCGAGAGAAGAAGATGAGAGAAAGAGAGGCAAGAAGAGAAATTAGTTGCCTGACCTGTGGAACCAAGCAAATTGGAGGAAAATTTTCAGATTCAAAGAATATTGATGGGACATAGCTTCTTCTTCTTCTTCTTTCTCTTCCTCTTTCTCTTCTTCTCTCGCATTAAACTAAAACGTTGTTGACCTCTTCTTGGCTTTCTCTTACTCTCCATAGAGTTCAATTTTCTTCAATTTCAATTCATTTTTGTCTCTCTCTCCCTCCCTCGTTCCTCAAAATTCTTTCTTGTGGGTTTTTGGGTTTTGGCATCTTATTCTAATTTTAAAAAAAAAAAAAGAAAAGAAAAGAAATATAAGGAACCCTCTTTGATCAATCTGTAATGTTAACATTACACTCTCCTTCCCCAACTAGCTAATATTCATTTTCCTTTTTTCTTCTTTTAATTTTTAATTTTTTTGGATGGCTAATTTTCATTTTCTTTTTAATTTTTTTGGATGCAAAATGACGATAATGAGCACAAGTCATCAGCTTTGTGCAATTGAAAGTGAGGGTAAATGAGTAAATTCTTACCATCTACCTCATGCCATGTCACTATGTGAGTAGGCTCAAGTGGATCCCATTACTTGCCAAGTCATATTTTCAGTTGCCAATTCACCATTCTATGTTCATATACCAAATTGAAAATTTTTATAAATTGAGATACTAAATTTATCATTTATCTCAAATTAAAATATTCTATAGGAAAAGATTTACCTACACTGTATACCGGGTTATGCATACACCCAATCTTTTTATTTAAATGAATATATTTTTGACCATTTATTAAGACACTAGGTGAAACGCCCTGAATTTTTATTTTCGAAACTTTTGAATTTTTATTAAATCAAAAATCGCAAATTTTGGCCGCGTGGGCTGCAATTGTAAAAATTTTGGCCGCGTGGAGGCTGGCAAATTGTAACACAGTCCCAATTCGAGCCCAAATTTTTGAATTTAAGGCCTAAGCCCAAAATAGTTCATTTGGAAATTTTCGGGTTGAGAACAAGTTAAAAAATTTTCGAAGAAAATAACATTGAAACAACCAGCGATTAATCTATTATAAATATAATAATTGAAATTTAACTATTCTAAATTTTAAATCATTACTATTTAATAACTTTTTTATTATTAAAAAAACCATGCATGCATGCTCCAAAAATATGATATAAAATATTAACCAAATATAATAATTTTTCCGGACCAAAATAATACTGACTCCCGGACCGAGAGTACTATTCACAGACCGATAAACTACTATTTCAACGCAGGAAAAATAGGGCGTCACAAACCAAGTGAAAAACCTGCAAATTGAGCAAGAATTGAGCCAAATCGTTGAATCAGACCAAATCGATTTGAATCAAGCCGGAATGATCTAGAAACCGACATACTTTCTTCTCTTTTTCTTTCTTTTCTTTCCCTTCCTCTTCTCCTTCTTCTTCCTCACGCGACAGCACTCTATCCTTGGCTCCACTGCGTTCTCCGTTGACGAGCCACGGAATTCGGCAACCAAACTCTCTATCTTCATCTTCTCGACGAGAGGAGCTCACTGGTGGTATTGTTTCGCAAAACAGAGGTCGAGATCGAGGGGGCCACAACTCAGCGTCGCGCGGTGAAGATCCGGCGATCCACACCGTTTGCGACGGCTGCAGCTTGAAGGAACAGCGTCGATCGACTCCTCTCCTCCATATGAACATTTCCCCTCCATCAATTTGTGATTTTGCCTGCGTTTTGATGAACCACCATGGACGGCGGCTTGAAGGTGGCTGTGGAGGTCGATCCGGCCAAACGAGCCACTGGCTCAACAAACTTGATAGCAGATTTGGATTCCTCACAAAAATTTGCGAAGTCGGGTGATGGTGACCGTTGCAATTTTCTGGGCGGTTTAACTTTCCGGCCACCGTGCACAGGCTCAGACGGGCGTCGGCTGGCGGTTCGGTTGACCGGCCGGCGATCACTTTCCGGTGAGGCCTCGATAGACAGAATTTTCTTCCCTTCACGCTGATCCCGGAATCGTCTGCCCCTTCACGCTGATCCCGGAATCGTCGCCCGCTTCTCAATTGGTACGCTCTAAGACTAAACTCTCAATTTTTATACATATAAAAAGAATTAATTGATTAATGAATTGAATTGAGTAATTAAATAGATTAAGTTGAATAATAAGAAAGTAGGTATTGGAATAGCTTAAAAATACATAGAACATTTGTAGTCCTTTGTAAATAGATTAGATTGGTTAGTATGTGGTAATTGCGATAGCGAATATGATCAGTTAACTGGTTTAGGTTCTTTAGAATAACGTAATTGCAAATTGGTTTAGAACATTGACAAATAAATTACATGCGCTATAATTATAATTAGGAGGTTTGCTAATGAGATAAGAATTCAATTCCTAGCTAATATTTATGTAAGTTAATTTAGGAATTTTAATAAATATTGTTAGGAGAAGTTATAATTTAAAGTAAATAGTTATAGGGGCAATTAACAATCTTATTGAATCACGCATGGAGGTTAATATAAATTGTTAATTAGTTGATTTGGAATTATTAAGTGTATATATGTAAGTGTGATGGATGATATCTGTAGCTTGAAGTTGATTGGCCGTCTGAGATGATTGATCGAATGATTGAAAAATAAAATTATGGCGGATGGGATGAGTTGATTTGAATTACCCGATGGATGGGCTGTGTGTATTGATTGATAAATATATAATATTATTGTGATATTTAAACAGGTTTTTAAACAGGTAAGATAGTCTTATTTTTAGGGGAGATGCTGCCGAATTTTTGATAGAAAATTAGATTTAAATATTTAATTAACCAACAAATTAATTAAGTTTATATAGTGCTCTGATTATTTATTATCTTTATTATTCATTTAATTATTTACATATTTATTTATTTATCTTCATTATTATTATTAATATTGTTATTTATTTTATTATTATTGTTTATTGTTACTACTATTTATTTATTTATTTATTTATTTGCATTGATTTTGGATGTTTAATTGTACATTACATTACGATGTCTAATTGATTAATTTGTCTGCATTCGATTGCAATGTTTGATTAATTGTGTTGTGATATTTTTGTGCTTTGCTTGTGTGGAATTGGGATGAAGTGGGTCACCATGGGTTTGTGAGTTGAGGACTGTTTCTGTTATCGGATCCTGGATTCTGATTTTCTGTTATCATGGAATCGCTGATTCTGTTTCTGTTAGCCGGGGTAATGGGAGATCGGCGCCCCCGTGTGCACCTTAACTTGTTTACCGTTAATGTTAACCACAGGTTGGCTTTCTTTATTTGGGCGCACCGGATAACTAATTTTGATCGCAGGCCCGCAGGGTTTGCCCTCCTGTTGTGAGCGCCTGATGTATCTAGATTTGATGGAAGACGACCGGGTTTTGCCTCCTGTTGGTATGGAAAAGAAAAGAGAAGGGATGGAAAGAAAAATGAGAGGGCTGGTCAAGTGAGGATTTGGACCGGTCGGCCAGTTATGGGGGGATCGCTCCCTGGTGCACATGTGAGAGGATGAGCCATGCGGAGGGAGGCTCATCGGGGTTTCGGTGACTCCACTGACTGAATTCCAGTGATGTGATTATGATGAACCGATGTTAATAATTGTGAGTGCTGTGTGATTATGCCATTTGTGTGACTGGCTGTTGTTGAGCATATACCTAGTCGGAATTGACTAGGGGTTGATTATTATTTATTACAATGATGTGGTGAATGCTTGTTTGTGCTAATAATTATTATTCATTAATAAACTCACATCTCTTTTTTTGTTTAATTTCTTTAGGGAAGTAGCCATTTTCTAAATCCAGCTATAACTCTGTCTTCACTATAAAAAAAAGAAATTCGGCTAACTAATTTTCGTTATTGATCCAATTAAATAGATAAATGTCCGAAGAACTCGAAGACTTATATGTATACATCCGTCAATGAACTCCGCAGTTATAGAATTTGTATACTTTTAAGTTGTGTATTATTATAGATGGAATAATTCTGTGAGCCTGTATTATTAAATATAGTGTATTGTAAGCAGGGAAATTTGTAAATGTTTAAAATTATATTGAGATAGCAAATTTGTAGTGTTTCAAGCTTACTACGGGCCTCGGGAGCCTTAAGCTTACCTAGGGCCTAGTGCCGGTCCGGTCCTTGGAAATGGGTCGTGACACCCTTGAATCACCGGTTCTGAGCACGGTTTTCGACGATGTGTATTAATTTTTTCTAAAAAAAATAAAAATTCAATTCTAAGGCGTCCTTATTTTAAAAAAATTAATGTGAATTTTAAAAAAAAATTTAGTAAATTGATTTTAAATAACTTTTAGAATTCTGATACTCAAGCAATAAAATTAATTTTATAAAATAATCAAACATAAATTATCATTTTATTTTATCTAATGTTATTAATTAAATAAATTATTAGAAAATTTTAAAAATGCTTCAAACAATGTCATTTTGAACTAAGTAAAATATTTAAAAGGAAAAAAATGTTAAACTCCCATTTGTATTAAACAATATAACCAGTACACTACTTTTCATGATTGAAGCTCTATTCCTACAGTTGAATAGTGGATAGTTTAGTAGAGGGATAAAATAGTTTTTTTCATTTTGAATGGCAATTGATTTTTGAAAACTTTGGTTGATTTAGGACATCGGGCATTTTTAGTATTTCAGCTCAGCTACTGAATTTCCTTTAGGAATATATTCAAAAGATTATCTTTTTAATTGTTTTTATTTACTTGATATTTGATATTTAAATTAAAACTTCATTTTTATTTTTGAAATTCAAAATTGTGGTTATGATAATAATTGAAATGATTATTTATATAGGAAAATTATTTTGGAAAAGTTTGTCTTATTATTATTCACGGGGCCAATTGGATTAGGATTCGATTAGATCATAAAATGAAATGATTGCGAGGATAATAAAATTTTAAAGAAGATTTGGAAAAGAAGAATAAGACAAGTGGTGATGATGATATTAAGTAAATAGACACTTAGTAGTTAAGTAAGAACATAAACATTGGAAAGGAGTTTAGAAGCTAGACTGCAACCAGAGTTAGAGTGTAGGACTGTTTAATGTAATAAATGGGAGAAATAACATTAGAAATGGACTGGAATGATTTAAGGGTATAGAAATTATATATGTAACGAGTTGTAATATATACATGAGGAGTAAGTGGTAAAAAAAAAAAAAATTTTTTTTGAGGAATTCATGAATACCTTATTAGACTTTGATAAGGAAAAAGATTGGTTGAAAATCCTAAAGTCAAAAATGAAGTTAAAGATAGATAAAATAAGTAAGTTGACATATGGAGTGGATTCATGTTGCAAATATAATTGATAAAGGTATAGAAACATGTAGATTATTGCGACTATTGAAAATTTTAGTATGGTAGCAACTAAATGTGGTCATTAGGTAAGTCATCAGCGATGATGATTAGTAGTATGAAAAGGGGAAACCAAGAGGGATTAAAATAATTAATAAGGGAGTTATTTAATATCCTTAGGATTGAACTGTAATAAGCAATATTGGTGGAATGGAAAGTTATTTAAAAATATAAGAAGCTAGGAGAGAATTAGTGTTATTATGAAAGGCCCATTTGATGATAAGTTTTCGGGTAACTTGATAGAATTAAGTAATTAAAGAGAAAACTGATGTTTAAACAGGAAAAGATTATTAAAAAGTCTTTTGTAGAGCCATGATAACTGGGTACAGTTGCCCACCAGTCTATAGTAAGAATAATTATAGGGGAAAATAAGAAATTGTATAGATAAGAACTGAGAGGAGAGTAGCTCGATGTTCCGCCCTGTGGATACTAAAAAAACAACGAAGGGTATAAGGACGATTTTTTCTTTTGAAAGCTTTGGATTAAGTCAGTTAGTTTTTCTGATACTTTTGATTAAGAAAAAGTTTTAGTAATAATTATATGTAAATTAAACGAGTTACTTCTTATTATTATAATGAATTTAAATTTCAAATTGTTTTGTGTTTGGAAACTATGTGTTAAAGTTTCATTGAAGAAATGTTCTCGTGAAAGGCTTAATATTTGTTTTCTTATTAAACCCAGATTGTAAGATTTTTTATTCATTAAAGATTCTAAAGAATTTCAGTAGCTGTTTGGGAAGATAGTAATTAGAATTTAAAGGTAATAAACTCGAGTTTCTTGTAAAGGTTTCAGCTAGGTGTACTAAGTAGGGTGATTTTGATGGTGAAAAGTACAAGCAAAACGCCCTACTATTCCCGTTATTCGGTCTATCTTAATTCACTCTTGAGCCGACTTTTATAGTATTTGGGAGTATGCTCTTATGACTTTAGATCACCTTATTCCTTCTGTTTTCTTATTACCCCCCGTTAAATTCTCAATTCCGAGGACGAATTGCCTTAAGGGGGGGGGAGATTTGAAACGCCCTGAATTTTTATTTTCGAAACTTTTGAATTTTTATTAAATAAAATCGCAAATTTGCCGCGTGGGCTTTGCAATTGTAACACAGTTCCCCAATTCGAAGGCCCAATTTTCGAATTAGGGCCTAAGCCCAAAAATTAGATTCATTTGGGAAATTTTTCGGTTTGAGAAACAGTTAAAATTTTCGAGAAATTAACATTGAAAAACACGCAAGCGATTTCTATTAGTAAAATATATTAAATTAACTAGTGTCTAAAATTCTAAATTTAAAATCATTACTATTAATACTTTTATTATTATTAAGTAAATGGAGGAAACCTAATAAAAATAATTAAAATAAATCGAACCGGACCTGGGAATTTAATCGATTTATCGAAAACCACACGAATAATAGTAAAACCGAGTGAAAAACTCGAAAACCAAACAAAAAGAGACCAAATCACTAATCGAATCGAACCGGTTCGAATCGAACCGGAATGGCCCAGCCGACTTTCCTTCCTTCCTTTTCTTTTTCTTTCTTTTCTCTCCTTCCTTTCTTCTCTTCTTCTTCTTTCCTCCGTTTTAGCATGAGCGGCAGCCCCCTCCTCCCTCTTTTTCCCGTTCTCCGGCCACCGGCCATGAACTCCGGTACCCAAACCTTCTTTCTTCATCTTCCCGACGAGAGGAGCTCGCTGGTGGTGTCGTTTCGCAGAATAGGGGCCAGAACCGAATAGGGTTGCGACTGGAGCTCAGCGTCGCGCGTTGAAGATCCGGCGATCCACGGGATTTTATTTTAAAATCTATATCAGATCCACCACTATTCGAATCGAATTTTATCCATTCCATTCGGATCGGAGTAGAGTGAATATCCAACGGACCGAGTGATTTGATCATTTTTAGTCATTATCACATAAGAAGGATGTGGTAGCCGTGAGAATATTTGTACTCAATAATTTTACATATCTAACAAGTCTTCAAAAATAATGCTATTTTCTACCAAATATTAATTAATTATATAATTCAATTCATGATCAAGTTTTGTCAACAATATTTAAAAAAAAAACATTCGTTCATCTTTTTTGCCATATCGACTGTATAAAATTTAAGGCCTCTTGTAATCTATTGACTCCTCTAAAATTGAATTTATTACATTAATAATCGAGAGAAGGAAGAAAAAATCTTTATTTGACAGGACTTTTTTATTACCTATGAATTTAATCAGATTCAGATCTCTCATAACTCTTCTCTATATTTGAAAAGAGAGTATTTGGATTTTTCCAATAACTAAAAAGCCTGAAGTCTGAATCTAACTCATTTTTTGAATCTCACTTTTGGACTAAACTAATGAAATTAAAGATTTTTTAAAAAGTGTTTCGACTTTGTCCTTTGTTTCTTAAGTATACGATAAAAAATACTCAAATTTCAATAAAAATATTTATTCTAAAAAAAATAAAAGAATTTAATTGCATTGGCTTAATCCGTAAGTGAAGCCATGAACCCGATCTAGATAAATTTTTCTCCACTTATTAACTGAATTAAGTTGTGTGATAGTTTCCAATATCAACTGAATTAGAATACACCAAAATCATTATTTTATTTTATTTATTTATTTTTTTAAACTAATAATCAAAATTCCATTACTGAAAACTAAGAATATCATCCAATACAATAGAATTAATAGAAGATGGAACCTCTTCTATCCATATTTGCTCTTCTAACACAAGAGACAGAGCTAGTTTAGCTAATGAATGAGCTACTATATTACCTTTCTATAGGGGGTTTGAGTCCAGCATCCCTACCCATGGTGCCTTATCATGGTGACCCTATGGACAAAGTAAGGCTATTGGAGACGAGAATAGCATGTTGAATAGCATATGGACCAAGAATATGAGAGGGGAGACGCGGTGTAATGCTCTCCGCCACCCCGAGGCCGGTATGCGGGACCAGCCCTAGTGAGTTAGGTGCGGACATCATGTTCTATTAAGAGGGACTGATGTCTCCATAAAGAAGGAGCTTTATGGACATTATAGGATCGAGGACCTATAGTGCACATCTCTCCTGTAATGGAGGTTTCGGTATAGGTAGGACTATGCTGCCCGGGATGCCCGAAGGCATTGAGCCCTTATACGGTTGTGCGAGATCCTTAGATATGCACTGCAAGATGAGCCCTACAGTCAGAAAGGATGCCAAGACTCTTCAAATATACATGGCTGGCCTAGGTTATGAGCTAAGTCTAGGCGCCACACGCGTGCCAAAGGCTCCGAGATTCTGGCACCGTGACACTTTCCTACCCGCATGTGAGATTAAGAGGGAGTCACATTGATTCAAAAGAATGCAACATTCAACACTCTGAGTTCCCAAGTTAGACCGAGCCACAGATCTATGCTGTAGACTAAGAACCAGAGATTGACAATCAGTTTCAACCTCAATGGCATTAAAACCCAGCTCCAAAGCCTTTAAAACTGCAGAAGACGCAACTTCTGTCTCTGCTTCTTCTGGAGAAAGCACATGGGGATATCTGCACGAGCCACTAGCCCTAACCTCACCGCTAGAGTTTCTGATTACCAAAACCAGTTGTACCATCCGCACCAATAGCAGCATCACAGTTAACCTTAACAGCACCCACAGCTGGCGGAAGCCAACGAACAGACCTGTGAGCAGCAGTGCGAGCGGCCCTACCCTGTTGTTGCTCCTTATAATCAGACCACAGCGACAAAGCTTGACCAACAATCTTGCAAATCCGTGAGTCTCTTCTGCTGGTGTAATAAAACATTCCTACTCCGCCAAACAATCATTATTGCCATCTTTGTTATATTAAAAAAAGAAAAACTGTCCATAATTATGAAATTATGAAATTAGTAAATTTTTTATTCTAAATAGCCTAAGAATGGGTGTTTACAATTTTATTGGGACAATAACAAGATAAAAAATACAGTTTTAATTAGTAACAAAAATATATGACTCCTGAAGAGTCATTTATTCCATTACGACAGAGCTCATAATGCTTTTAAGTGTGGGCACATTGATGCAGGAGAGTCGGCGTCTGTTGTAGTGAAAGTGTTGCCACTGTTGGCGTTTCTTGGAGTCAAAGGGCGCGCCAGAACAGGAATCAACTTCAGATCTGTTTTTCTTTTAATTGCTCCACCAAATGATTCACTCATATCAAGATCCTCTGGCATCTTCCCGTCAGGAAGTTTCCAATCAAAATGATATAGCAAATTTGCCAGGAAAAGTTCAAGATTTGTTATCCCTAATGTCATTCCAGGGCAAATTCTCTTTCCCGCACCAAAAGGTGTTAGCTCGCAGTTAATACTCTTATAATCAATCGGATTATCGATGAATCTTTCTGGATTGAACTTTTCAGGCTCTGGCCAAATTGCAGGATCTCTTGAAATTGCCCAGACGTTCACCAATACCTTGGTCTTGGGGAAAATGTCATACCCATTAATCTTAGTTTTTCCTCTGCATTCTCTTGGAATTAATGGCACAGCAGGATGTAATCTCAAAGTTTCCTTCACAACTAGTTTCAGGTATTTTAATTCCTCAAATTTGTCTTCATCAACATATCCTGTTTCATCGAAAACTCTCCTTATTTCTGCTTGTGCTTTTCTCATTGCTTCTGGGTTCCTGATCAGCTCCGATAATGTCCATTCTGCTGTTTTTGAGGATGTGTCGCTGCCTGCGCCAAATGTATCCTGAAGGAAATTTTTAACTTATCAGTATTAATTTAATACTAAATAAATAAATAAAGACATCAACATTTCTCATATACTAACCAGAATGGCTCCTTTGATGGCATCATTTGTTAAGGGAAATTGAAGGTTTCCATTTTCTTGAAGATCCAAAAGAACATCAAGAAGATTCTCAACTTCACCATCACTTTTCTTGGAAGATACTGCCCTGTCGGCTTTATGTTCACTTATGATATCTTCAAGTATCTTATCAGTTTCTCTATGCAATTTATCAAATTTATGCTTATCTCCACTAATCACATGAAGCGCTTCAAACGATGGAAAGACATCAGTAACACTAAATCCAGCTCCCGCCTCAACGACGTCGTCTATAATTCTAAGAAGCGCTTCTTGATTCTTACATTTCTTACCAATGGAAGTTCTTGCAATAATATAGTTTGTCAAAACAAACAGATGATGGGTAAGATTTACCGGCGAACCAGATTTCGAAGAAAGAAATTTAATAAAACTTGACATCTCTTCTTCTCTTACTGATTTGAATGACTGCACACGTTTTACACTAAGTAATTCTAATGTGCAGATTTTTCTCATTTGTCGCCATTGATCTCCAAACGACCCAAAAACAATGTCGTTTCTGTTATATAGGACCATTTTCGCTGCATTAACTAAAGGTCTTTCAGCGAAATTTGTATCCTGCGTTCTTAATACTTCTTTGGATGTTTCTGCGGAGGAAACAACAACAGCGTAAACTTCGCCAAGGTGAACACCCATTACAGGTCCGTAAGTTTTGGCTAAGTCTGTTAGACGGTGATGGGGTAGACCGGGGCCAGCAAGTTGGTGAATGTTACCTATGAAAGGTAATCTCCATGGTCCTGGAGGAAGATTTATGGAGTTATCATCTTCTTCTTGTTGGTTCTGTATTTTTGATGCCATAAACATCAAAAGAAGAACGCTTACAAGAAATGGAGATGATTGGATAGGTTTTCCTATTTTGTTGAATATTTTGGTAAGACTTGTGGTAGTTGAAGCAAATTGATCAACCTGCATGAACATAAAAAATTAGAAAAAAAAAATTTAAGAAAATTTATACAAATAAAATTATAAAAGATTAGTATCTTCCTTAGGATTTTTTTTTTTTTTTGTTCACCCTAGGAATTATTTATTTGTACCACGAAACAATCATTTGAACAATTTAAAAGCAATACGTCGTTTTCACTGCAAGTGACGTCTTTTTTATGCTACGTTCAACGATCCAACTTAACAACTGTAATAAATATATTTTTTACACTGTCCAAAATGAACGTTATAAATTTGTAATTTGTGTTGAGAATTCTGAAATTGCTCGCCCCTAACAACTACAACAAATATTTTTTTTTTTTTATTGGCTGTCCAAAATGGACTTTGTAAATTTATAATTTGTATTGAAAAAGCTGTAATTATAGCATTGTAAAATATATTATTATAATATTCTGTAATTATAGCATTGTAAGATATAATATTATAATATAAGTATCTGCAGGAAAAAAAAAATAGAATTGTACTAAACTAATGAAAATAAAAATTTAAATATTATTTAAATATTATTTTTTTTATAATCAAAAATACTTTATTTAAATAAAAATCTATTTTTATAAATTTGATTGATAAATAGAAATATACGGAATCTAAATAAGTCTATTAAAAATAAAAACAAAAGAGATAAAAGAATTGATCGATAAAACAAGTATCTATTCTAAAAGGATCGTAATAGATGGCTATTCAAAATTTCACAACAAGCAGTCCTTCCAAGCAGGATGTCCTATAATATTATTCGATTTTTTTTTTTTTTACTTATTTTATGTCTCTGTATTGTTAATAATAATAGTTAATCCTTTTAGCTCCCTTAGATCTGGAGTTTTTCTGTTTCCTCTTGGAATAAGGGTGGAAGCAGGGGGAGTTGAGGGAGCCCTGGCAACCAAATTCCAAACTTTTTTAAAAATTTAAATAATGCAAAAAAAAAAAAAATCTTTGATTTAGCCCTCTAATTAAAATTTTTTTTTTCAATCCTCTAATTTTATAGTCTGATTCTTCTATGCTTTGAAAATATTTGACTTAGGAAGAAGATCTCACAGTGAAGGGCATCTACCAATTGAAAGTGGAATATTTAATGATAAACTAAAAACTCTAATAAACAGTACTTACAGATTGATTCATGGCCAAGAAACCAGAAGCAGGGAATTTAGTCAGCAGACGAACTACTGGCTGCAGTTTTGATGATAAAGACGCTTGCGGTGCTCTGTTTGCAGTTGGCTTAGCCGGAGAAAGAAAAGCGAAACGGTTGCAATTGCCAACCCATCTGGTAGAGGATATGCTTGATAATGGATGAAAATACTGTTTACAGGTATTTCCCTGTAAAATTGCTGGTTGCAGCGACATATTTGAGAATGAGAGAGAGAGAGAGAGAGAGAGAGAAGAGCAAACTCTGCTTATTCCAACTTGAAGAGTATGGATGGCTTTTTATAGATTAATGTCATGTTAATATTACATTAAGTCAATAAATACACGTGTAGTTTTTACTTTTTTTTTTTTTTTTGAATTTTCCCAAGAATATTGAGCTTTGATGTCACCATTTATTTTATGTTTATATGATATTTATATTTGATAAAATGGAAAAATATATAAAACTTAATTAAAAAATTCAATTTTAAAAAGATTAGTACTTTTACTTAAGTTTTCAAAAATAAACTATTCATGCTCCGTTTTTTTCTGTAAAAATAATTAATAGGAAAATAATTTACTGAAAAATATTTTTCATGAATAATATTTTTTTGAAAAATATTTTTCAAATGACTTATTTTCCGTTATTTGATTGTAATATTGAAAATTAGTTAAAAATATTAAAATCTTTATCTCATAAGATTTTTTTTTTGAAAAATATTTTTCAAATGACTTATTTTCCGTTATTTGATTGTAATATTGAAAATTAGTTAAAAATATTAAAATCTTTATCTCATAAGACTAGAAAAAACATTAATAATAAAAGAAATTTTATAATTTAAAAATTTTATTGTTAAATATGAAAAGAATGCAAAAAATTAAATTATGAAAGCCGCCGATGGCCCGTGATAGTAGCTGATAATGGTGGTCGGTAGTAAATGGTAACTGATGATAGTAATTACAATGATTAATAAATTAAAAAAATATGGATTTATAAGATTTATCAATATCAGGAAAATGTTTTACTCTCTCGAAAATAGAAAGGTATTTTTCTTAAAAATGACTTAATTTTTCTTTGACCAGAAAAATATTTTCTGATGACTTATTTTCCGTAAATGCCCCAAATAACGAAAAATTATGAAAAATATTTTCCTGCAAGTTAATTTACGAGAACAAACAGAACCCTAATCTAATCTATCACTCCTCAAATAAATAAAAACACCAATCAAACCATCGTTTAATGGGCGGAAAATAAATTTGTTACGAATATAAAAAAGCTTTATACTCTACAAGAGTAAAAGGATTGCAATTCCTAGTAAAAAAAAAACGAAAATAATGGCGTAAATATTCAATATAAAATTTTTTTAGATTGTTGTTCATAACAAATATTTTATTATTTTTCTAAAAAATAAAATAATAAGTAAAATTTTAGAGAAATCGAGATTGTAGTTTTGAAGAAAAAATGTAAAATTCGAAGAATATACTCATATAGTCAGTAAAACATTTAAAATTAGATTAGCTAAAAAATGCACATACTTTAGAAAATATAATTAAATTATTAGACAAAATTGAAAAGAGTGTTACGATTTATAAATTATTTTTTTGAAATAAATTAGAAACTTGGGAGCTAGGGAAATTAATGTATGTCTTTGAGAATAGATAAAACTTATGGGGGGGGAAGTAAAAATTTTAGAGAATTGGGGCTTGGGCCCCTTAGAGCAAATAATAATTTCACGTGCAGCCATAAACGACAAACAAGAATTTTCTGAAAGCTTATGCATAAAAAAATGTACAACAATATTATTTTCATCTACATATGCAAACAAAATTATACTTGGAAAGTTTTATTTTTTTTTTATATTTTTTTATTTCTCTTTTGGCATCGTTGTGATGTTATTGGCTAATCGATACTGTCAGTCAAAATTGGCCTACACTGACTAAGCAATGTCTTTCAAATAGATTATGGGGTCAAAGTCGGCTGCCATTGCAGCTTCCGATTGTATTATTTTTATTATTTTCCTTTTTCAAAAAAACCTCACTTTGAAACGTGTGTTATACAGTTATATTATTAAACAAAAAAAAAAAAGTTATACAAAATGGTTTAAAAATTTTAATTAGACCTAAAAAGTAAAATTTACCACACTAGATTACGGGCCTGTTATTATATTTTATTTTTTAATATTTATCTTATTAATTTTTATAAAAAAATATTAAAATCAGAAAGAGGAACATTGAGATTAACAGATATAATCCTACTAAATTTATAAATTGATAAAAATATCTTTAAGAATTTTAATTATTTTGGTTAAAAAAATAATTCAATTTGATTATTCATAAGTTTTCTATTTAAATTTAAATTTATTGGCTGAAAAATAAAATAAATATAAAAAATAAAAAATCTTGTACAAAATAATTTTTAAATTCAATAATTAAAAAATTTAATACAATCCTGATTGAGAAGTTTTATACTAATATAATTAAAAAATTAATACAATCCTGAGTTGCAGAAGTTTGTATACTAATATATATATATATATATATATATATATATATATATATATATATATATATATATATATATATAAAATTATTTTACATTAATTGATAGTCCCAAGCCATTGGAGAATCAGTATTGTTAGTCATTTGATTTATTATTAATTTTTACTGAAATTAATTCTTATTGCGTAACAATTTATATATAAAAGTTATTTTACATTATTGATAGTCCAACATTTGAAATCAGTATTGTTAGTCATTGATGTATTAATTTAATTTTTACTAAATTAATTTTATGCGTTAACAATTTTATTGGTTAGCAAGTGTAGCTGAATTTTTAAATTCCCTAAATTTTACTTTGTGTTGGCATAAATATTATAAGTTTAATTCTAATGATCGTCTTATTATTCAATATTTTCAAGCCTTGCTCATTCAAACAAGTTAATTTAACTTTGTTTTTTTATTATAATTACTGTTATTTTTATTTTTAATAGAAAATCATTATTTCCTATAACAAAATCATTATTATTATTTTATGGTTGAGTAAACATTTTCGTAAATCATTATGAACCATTTTTTTTTCGACTTTTGTGTTTATTAATAATTTCATTCAAATTTTTAGAAAAATGACATGAATATGAAAAAAAAACATGAAATAAATAACAAAATATTCTATCTAATTATCAATTGATTTTATAATTTTATTACATTTATTAATTTTGTATTTAATTATTTTTTGTTTTGAGAATTCAAATAACAATCAACCTTAATGTTGATAGACAATATTCTCTTTGTTCCAAAACTTAAGTCGTTAAGGTTTTTACATGAAAATTAAAGAAGTAATTAATTCTTCTAAATTATAATATAATCAAAGATAATATGATCAAATTACCCTTTATTTCAAAATGAAGGATAATATAATAAGGTTAATATTATAAAATATTATTTATTACTCTTTAAAATTTTCAAAACGACTTTAATCACTCTAAAATGATTTATAATGAACAAAAAGGAGTAAAAAATTACTAATAAATGAAATAACGAGTAATATAATAAATAACAACGTTTACATTGTTAAATAGTGTGTATAATTGAAATGAATGTGATAAACAATGCTCTGCATCGAAGACTAATTTTTTAATTAGATTAATTATTCATGCAATCCCCACTTGTTGAAATTATCTTAAAATATATTACTAACTCTTGTATATTTCCTGCATTGATTTTGACATTTTTTAACTTTTTTTTTTAATTCTACCTAAATGATTCTTTTAGAAAATTAAAGTACCTCACTAGTATTAATTACTGTATTCAACTTTATTTTTATTTAAATATTTTCACTAAAATTTCTTTATTTTGACTTTAAAAAATTAATTAAAATATAATTTTAATTAATTAATTTTATTTTTTGAATTGAGGTGATTTAATTATTTCTTTTAATTCTCGTGAAAAATCAAAGTCTTACAATTAACACAAGTTAGGAAATCGTAGTAGTGATATTTTAAATTATTATTATTATTATTATTATCATTATTATCATTACTACTCACTTATCCCAAAATATAAGTCGTTTAAGATTTTTTCACGAGAATTAAGAAAACAATTAGCTATCCTAAATTATAACAAAACAAAGAGTAATTTAATCAAATTACCCTTTATTTCAAATCCAAGAATAATTTATGGATGTAGTTAGTTTATCTAATATAAATAATGGTAATATTGAAAAAAAACATAATTTATTATCCCTTTAAATATTCAAAACGATTTATATTTTGAAACAAAATAAATATAAAAAGGGAAAAAATAATCATAACCCTAAGTTTTAACCTAATTTACACCTGAGAACCTTTATTTTCAAAGAGCAATTATTAGGTCCCTAAATTTTGATTTCATCAATAACTTGATCTTTCAGTCCAAAGTTATACACTTTTTTCGTTAGTCTTCGCAATCTAAGTGAGTCAATTGAGAGAGAAAAAAATTGAATCCCAGTGAACACCCAAAGCTTTGCTTAAGCCAATCACCATTGCTTTATTTCCCTTTATCAAAAGACAGTAAACTGAGGAGCCACCTTGAGCTCAATTGTTCACTTTATTTTACCGATCACCGTTGCTTTATTAGCCTATGCGTTTCAAGAAATTTTACCCCACTCAGATTATTCACTCACTTCATGCATGTAGTGAAACAACTTCTTCATAAGGTTACATGCAAACCAGCAACTAATTGTTCATATGGCCGTACACTAATGCTAGCAAAAAGAAATTTTGAAAACACTAATAATCAGAAGACAAGACAATGGCATAACAGCAGAGATTTTGAAAATACTAATAACCAGGAGACAAGATAATCATCAATCCAAGTGGGACTAGTGATTACCTTAGTTCCTGGGACATGGTGGTGCAATAATATTCTAGATTTAAATCGTTATTAACAGAAAAATGAATTAATTGTTTTTCTGATAATCTGATTGAACTGGTGATGACCTGAGTTCTGGGATACGGTGCACGTTGACAGTCGATGGTTGTGTGAAGCAAGGTACATGATTGGATGTTTGGTAATTAATTTGGTAATTATTTTTCTATAAAATTATTTCTAAAAAAATTAACTTAAATTGCAATCATTATCTGTTTTCTAAAAAAAAATTGTTAATTAATTTGGAGCATTTAGATAATTTAATAAAAATGAGTGAGATTTCTACTTTTCTCCATTATTTTCTCTTCAAATTGGAGAGATTTAAAACACTAGCAATATTCCCGTGCTATGCACAGTTAAACAAAAGTAAAATAAAATAAAATTGAAAGAAAAAATATATATAGTTTATAGATTCTTGAATGAAATTTCTTTTATTATGCTAGCTATTAAAAAATATTATAAATATATATCAATAGTCAAAAAAAAATATAGCGGTTCTTTTTATTATTAGAGTAAAAATGATGAAATTTATATAGATAAATAAAAAATAAATAAAATGAAATGTGGTAAAATTTATTAATTTGATTAATTTTAGAACTAATATAAAAAATAATTAACTCGCTATTTCATTAAAATCCGTAAATAAAAATTTATTTAAATAATTAAAAAATTTATATAAATCATCAACTTATCATGCTATTAATTCTCTAACACTACAATTAATCAATTATATTTAATATAATTTAATTTAATAAAAAATTAATTTTTAATTTTTTTATATAAATAATAACTGCTCGTATCATTAAAATTTAAAAATTATGTAATTTATTTATATCATTAAAACTTATATACATTTTCTCTAATATTATATTAATCAATTACATTTAAAATGACTTATTCAATCAATAAACAATCATAAATTAATTTATTTTTAAATAAATAAATATCATTAAATACTTATATAATCATTTCTTCTAATATTATATTAGTCATGTACATTTGAAAATGACTGTATTCAAATCAGATAAACAATCATAAATTAATTTCTAATATTATATTAATCAATTACATTTAAAATGACTTATTCAATCAATAAACAATCATAAATTAATTTATTTTTAAATAAATATAAAGATAAACAATTAAGGCATTACACATTTCATTAATTTGAAATCCTCCGTGGCAACACCAAGGGAAAATCTATCTGCTATATATATATATGTGTGTGTGTGTGTGTAGCTGATTGAAAAATAAGTGAATATTAATTTCTCCAATATTTTCTTCTTCTTTCCAAACAAGGAAAAAAAAACTTTTTTCTAGATATTTTCCATAGTTATTTTCCTTAAAAAAGAAAAAAACACTTATCCAAACAAAGGATAAATGTTCTTAAGATAGTATATAATAATCTCAAAATACGACCACCTTGAGGATGAGCCTAAATTTAAGAAATATCATGAAATTATATATTTATTGTAATTTTAAATTAAAATGATGTTTATACTTTGGTACTCCGAATTTATTGATCTATTTATAATTGCATCCTAAAATTAAAGGGTACAAAATAGTGAATTAGAGGTTATTTCCCCTACTTGAACAATTAAAATTGATTATCAAACTAATAAAATAAATTGGATAGAATTAAGTGAAGTCAAAATCTCTAGTAGTTTTTAATCCCTGATTTCTTTTTGTCAAATATTGTTGCTTGATTTCTCCTTGTTCTCTTTTATTTGTTTAAATTAATTTCTTAAAATAATTCCTCATATTGCCATTTAAATAATAGTAAATTAATATAATTTTGGTACTTGATATACAATCCATATAGATACGATACTCTATTCATTCTATATTACTTATTGCGATTTTGTACCCTTGCAAAAATCACTGTCAACGCGCAATTAGAAAACATGATCTTTGGATGGAAAGCAAAATTATTTTGGTAACGTATATACAAGACAAGCTACGGACTAGTACCTAATATTTTACTTTTCCAGGTAGAACACATTGTTTGACTGAGAAGCAAGTAAAAGCTGGTTATTCCGGTTGCCCAATTTTGACAATTTCAGTATTAAATGCCAAATTTCAACTCAAAAATTATCTGGAGAGAAATGTATGCATTCAGTAAATAAAATAACAAATAAATCCAAAATATTGGTCCAACTAAACAAAGTTAGCAAATAAAATAATTATATTATTAAATTAATTGTTAAATAAATGAAATGAAAAATCAGCCATATTTATAATGTGCATTGTAGAAACTAGAAATATTCCATCTATAAAAAGGTGGCCACAGTCTTTTGTTCTCAGAGCAACAAATCGAAGTTGGTAAATTATTCATATTTGTTGCTAATCCTCTTCAGTACTCAAAAATGGCAATGCAACCTGCAATTGTTCAAGCAAACTCCCAAAAACAAATCCTTACTACTCCGTTCTTATTAAGCACACCTAGTACTAAGCTTAACGACAGTCGTTTTGCTTCCTTTTCCTTGGCTAAGCCAACAACTTTTAGAAAACTTAAAGCATGTGCATCAACAAAATCTGAGACAGAAGCTCGTCCCTTAGCCTACTTTCCTCCTACTGTATGGGGCGATCGACTTGCTTCTCTTACCTTCAATCAACCGGTTTGTAATTTTTATCAAGTACAAGTTTTCTATATTCATGGTGGACCTACTTAGGGTCCGTGGTATTGCATTTTTAGTGCTTCAAAACTGATTTTGAATTTTTTTTTTTTAATTTGAGCATTTTTTTAAAAAAAAAAATTCAGTTTTCGACCCATAAAAAATTCTAATGCAACTAGCTACATATGTTGAGCCAATAAAATTACATGAAAAAAAAATTTACTATTTGCGATAACAAAGCCAAATAGTTGCTTAATATTTTCATATTAAGTCGGCAATCTCAATTATGTATTTTCATATTTCTTTTTCCTATTTTAAAATGTACATACTCAATAGTTTTTTATATTTGTGTGCAGGCATTTGAATTATTAAGTAAACAAGTAGAGTTGTTGAACGAAAAGATTAAAAAAGAAATGTTAAACGTCTCTACAAGTGATTTAGCAGAGAAAATCATTTTGATCGACTCATTGTGCCGTCTCGGAGTATCATATCACTTTGAGGAGGAGATTCAAGAGAATCTAACTAGGATTTTCAATACGCAACCTAATTTCCTTAATGAAAAAGATTATGATCTCTTCACTGTTGCTGTAATATTTCGAGTATTTAGACAGCATGGTTTCAAAATCTCTTCTGGTAAGCAAGTTTAGATACATTTAAACAAAAATATTAATTGATTAATTGAACATTGATAGGCTAATTTGATTTGGTTGATTGTGAATCAGATGTGTTCAACAAGTTCAAGGATAGTGATGGTAAGTTCAAGGAATCCCTACTAAATGATATCAAAGGCATACTGAGCCTTTTTGAAGCTACACATGTGAGCATGCCTAATGAACCCATTTTAGATGAGGCCTTAGCTTTCACCAAGGCTTTCTTGGAATCCTCTGCGGTTAAGTCATTCCCTAATTTCGCAAAGCATATAAGCAGTGCACTAGAGCAGCCGGTACACAAAGGCATACCAAGGCTAGAGGCAAGAAAATATATTGATTTATACGAGGTCGATGAAAGTCGAAATGAAACTGTACTAGAGCTTGCAAAGTTGGATTTTAACAGAGTGCAGTTGCTACACCAAGAAGAATTAAGTCAATTTTCAAAGTAAATCATCTTTTTCTATAAATGCTTTTCATTTATTTTTTGGTAATTAGAATTTAGAATTTATAATTTAACAATTAATAATATTTCAGGTGGTGGAAGAGTTTGAATATTAGTGCAGAGGTCCCATATGCAAGAAACAGAATGGCAGAGATTTTCTTTTGGGCGGTTTCTATGTATTTTGAACCTCAATATGCAAAGGCTAGAATGATCGTCTCCAAAGTCGTATTACTTATCTCACTCATAGACGATACAATTGATGCATATGCCACTATTGATGAAATCCACCGTGTTGCAGATGCAATCGAAAGGTAAATACAAATGCAATTATTACATATAGATTACAAATAGACAATTATATCAAATGAGATTTCTTATTTTTCTATTTAAATTTCATTAGGTGGGATATGAGATTAGTCGACCAACTGCCAAATTACATGAAAGTAATCTATAGATTAATTATCAACACATTTGATGAATTTGAGAAAGATTTGGAAGCAGAAGGAAAGTCCTACAGCGTCAAGTATGGAAGGGAAGCGGTAATCCTACATGCGTCACAGTTATGAAGGGAAAGCGGTAATATATCTTGCATAAAGATGCAATCGAAAGGTAAATACAAATGCAATTATTACATATAGATTACAAATAGACAATTATATCAAATGAGATTTCTTATTTTTCTATTTAAATTTCATTAGGTGGGATATGAGATTAGTCGACCAACTGCCAAATTACATGAAAGTAATCTATAGATTAATTATCAACACATTTGATGAATTTGAGAAAGATTTGGAAGCAGAAGGAAAGTCCTACAGCGTCAAGTATGGAAGGGAAGCGGTAATATACTTTGCATAGACCTTGAAATCTTCTAATTTATTGTTACATGTCAGAGGTAGTTAACCTTTGTTTATTGTTAATAATTCAGTATCAAGAGCTAGTGAGAGGCTATTACTTGGAGGCGATATGGAAGGCGGACGGAAAAGTGCCATCGTTTGATGAGTACATATATAATGGAGGGGTGACCACTGGACTGCCTCTTGTTGCCACTGTATCTTTTATGGGAGTAAAAGAAATCAAAGGAACTGAGGCATTGGAATGGCTAAAAACCTATCCAAAACTCAATCAAGCTGGTGGTGAATTTATCCGTCTGGTGAATGATATAACGTCCCATGAGGTACTATATTAATAATCAAATCTTGATTCCTTTCTTCTTTTTAATAATTTAGTATTCACATCAAATCAATGCTTACAAATAACCTCTTTTAAATCACAGACCGAGCAAGATAGAGGACACGTTTCATCTTGCATCGATTGCTACATGAACCAATATGGAGTGTCAAAAAAGAAAGCAATGGAAGAGATGCAAAAAATGGCTATAAATGAATGGAAGAAAGTAAATGAGCAACTTATCATGCGGCCTACAGAAGTAGTACCAGTGGACCTCCTCATGAGAATTGTTAATCTTGTTCGCCTAACAGACGTGAGTTATAAGTACGGAGATGGATACACCGATTCAAAACAATTGAAAGAATATGTTAAGGGATTGTTCCTTGAACCTATTCCAATTTGAAGTCAATTTCCATGGTTATGCCATATACAATAGTATGCATTTTCACTTTATAGGAATGCGTTTTTACGCTATTTTTTATATATAAAGAAATTTATTCCTTGCAATTTAAAGAAATTAACGAAAAGGAATATTTTTTTTTCTTTTTTCAGTATATTGTAATATTTCAGAGCAATTGTCAAGTGATATTCCCATCAAACTCAAGATTTTCGATAAATTTTTGTATTCTTATGTTTTTTTTTTTTTTTTGAGTCGGTATTCTTATGTTTTATATGTTTATTAATTTATCCAAATATTATTTTTTATGCTTCGCATGCCAATAAAAGAGAAGATAATAGTAACTCCGTCACATTATAAATAATATTTAAGGTGATTAAAGAAACCATTAAACAACCTTAATCTAGAAAAAAAATAGTTATAATGGACAAAAATACTCTTCCACTGATTTTTTAAATAATTAATTTTTACTTAGTAGAAACTAGAAAAATAGTAAAAATCACTAACATATTACCTACAAAATTAAAAAAACAACATAAATTTTATGCGGAGTAAATTTTACCATTAAAATTTCAACATTTAGCGACAAAATATTTTATCAGTAAATGCTGAAATCTCGTTTTTAAATGTCAATTCCTTTCTTTTTCTTTCATTCTTTTTTTTTTCCCTTCCATTACTCCTTTTTCATTAAGTCAACTTTTGCGCCTGGTAGATTAAAATTTAGCTCGACTTGTTTACACTCCAATATACTAGCTCGCCAGTTCTCTCTGGCATTCGAACGTGTTTCTTTCTAGGTGTTTCTGTATATATTTTCATTTTTTTTGTCTAAATAAATAAAGCTTGAACTTACGTGGAAATATCAACAATTTCATAGGGGCGAAAAGATTATATAATTTTTAATGATTTTCTACAACATTTTTTCTAATTCTAAATAGCAAAAAATAAGAATAAATATAATCAATTATTACCGATTAAATATCGATAAATACTTTACAGTGATTTGTTTCCACAACATTCTCTGTCGGTAAATACTTTTACCGGCCAAATATTGATTTTTCACAACTGAAAATTTTTATCGATAATACTATACTCCCTCGGTCCTATAATTTTTGTCTTATTTTTCTTTTTCATTCATTCCAAACTGTTGTCCTGTTTCATTTTTTAAAAATGAATAATATTTAAAGTTTATTATTTTACCCTTATTTAATATGCCTTTTTGTTAATAAATATAATATTCAATACACCACATTATCATTAATTACATCTTGATATAAATAAAATTAACATATCAATCTTTAATCTTTCAATAAAATTTTATTTAATTAAATATTTGATTAATTTCAAAAATAATTTAATATGGATCATTTAATTTTTATGGATATTAATGTAAGGGCATATTAGAAAAAAAAGAACAAAAAATTATAGTTTAATTAGAATAATTAATTTTTTTTAATCTGTGTGTAAGTCACAAATTATGACAAAATTATGACAAATTATGACAATTATGACAAAATTGGGACCAAGGTCTGGGGGCACCACCTTTGCCACCAGGCTTGGGATCACTCGCTATATACGAACTACTTCCGCTAGTATTCAATTGAATAACAAAATCATTTTATTTTATTATATACCAACTGCGTGCCTTCTATTTTATTTGCAATATAATACTTTTAAAATAGAAAAACGCAATATGAGGTCATATCATTCAACTTGCATATATGTATAGCCAGGGTAGGCTGTTGTCGGTTTTAGTAACAAAGTTAAGCTCATACTGTATAAAATTAAATTACAAAAATGGAAAGCCTGATAGAAGTGCAACATTAGCCAGTGAAAGAAAATAAAAAAATCCGACACGTTGGTTGGGGTAGTAATTTACTATAATCCTTATAAGGGTAAAAATAAAGTTAAATTTTCGAAAATCACACGTTACTGTTGTAAAAATTTTTATATTCTATGGCAGGAGGGAATTATACCTGCTGTACCAAACGAATAAAAAAATGTATAGATAAGTAATATTCATTGTGAAATGGCACTTCACCTTTTTCAACTTATAGATTTTGCCTTTAAAAAAATACTGAGATAAAATAATTAACCATTTTCTAACCTATATATATATTCTGCAATAGAAAATTTTAGAATTTAAAAACACATAAAGAACATTTATAGAGGGATATTCCAGAAGAAATAATTATTGTTGGTTTTGGTCAACAAAGTTAAGCTCCTACTAAAATATACACATAAAACAATCAAAATTAAGAATCTAAATTGGGCACATCCCACTAAATTTCAAAGGCTGCTAGCTAGAAAACGCAACGTTACTGAAATATATATACTTTCTTTTGCCGTGTAGCTTTATTAGGAAGTGGCATCTAGCTCGTGCTGTGGTGGAAATAGTATTAAAATATACGCACAAAATAATCAGCAAGTAACTCGATTCAAACGTATTGTATTAATGATTATGATTTTAAAATAGAGTATTGTATTAATTATTTAATCTCTGAATTTTATCCGAAATTATTATCGCATGTATAACAATAATAATAACAATTTGAAATTTAGGCTGCATTTAAAAACATGTCCCTGTACAGTCTTGAATCATACTACCTCCAACCACAAAACAAATAGGTATAGGCAAAGATCCATCATGATAATGACACTTCCAATATAAACAAACAAATTGTAATACTTGGAAAAAAGGGAAAGTTATTTCAAATGGCAATAGGTTCAATGAACAGTCCTTTGACATATGTTTTCAATTGTTTTGAATCGGTATATCCATCTCCATACTTGTAACTAACATCCGTTAGGCGGACAAGATTAACAATTCGCAGGAGGAGACTCACTGGCACAACTTCTGTAGGCCGCATGACGAGTTGCTCATTTAATTTCTTCCATTCATTTATAGCCATTTTCTGGATCTCTTCAACTGCCTCCTCTTTTGAAACTCCATATTGGTTCATGTAGCAGTCAATGCAAGACGCTACATGTCCTCTATCTTGCTCACTCTGTAATTTATAGAGGCATTTGTAAACATTTGGTGTACTCTTAATTATTAAGAACGAGAAACTTGTTAATATAGTACCTCATGAGACATTACATCATTCACCAAGCGGATAAATTCGCCTCCAGCTTGATTGAGTTTTGGATAGGTTTTTAGCCATTCAAATGCCTCAGTTCCTTTGATTTCTTTTACTCCCATGAAAGATACAGTGGCAACAAGAGACAATCCAGTAGTAACCCCGCCATTAAACATGTACTCGTCAAATGATGGCACTTTTCCATCGGCCTTCCATATTGCCTCCAAGTAATAGCCTTTCACTAGTTCTTGATACTGAATTATTAACAATAAACAGAGATCAATTATTCCTGAAATATAGCTACAGGTTCCCTAAACATAACTACAGATGTCAAGGTTTTTGCAAAGCATATTACCGCTTCCCTTCCATACTTGACACTATAGGACTTCCCTTCTGCTTCCAAATCTTTTTCAAATTCATCAAACGTGTTGAGAATTAACTTATAGATTACTTTCATGTAATTTGGTAGCCGATTGACTAAGCTCATATCCCACCTGATGAAATTTAAACAGGAAAATAAAAATCAAATTTCATTTAATTTGTGTACCCCTATTCTACCTGTAATAACTCCACTTATGTTTACCTTTCGATTGCATAAGCAAGACAGTGAATTTCTTCAATAGTTGCATATGCATCAATTGTGTCGTCTATTAGTGATATAAGTGATACAACTTTCGAGACTATCATTCTAGCCTTTGCATATTGCGGCTCAGAATACATAGAAACCGCCCAAAAGAAGATTTCCGCCATTCTATTTCTTGCATAAGAAACCTGCCTAGTAATATTCAAATTCTTCCACCACCTGAAATATTGTTAATTATTAACTTATAAGTCCTCTAATCATAAAATTATAAGTTCAAAACTCTAATTAGGATTTAATTAATAAAAAATAACAATATTGATAGAAAAAGATGAATTACTTTGAGAATTGACTTAATTCTTCTTGGTGTAGTAATTGCACTCTATTAAAATCCAACTTTGCAAGCTCTAGTACAGTTTCATTTCGACTTTCATCAACCTCGTACAAATCGATATATTTTCTTGCCTCTAACCTTGGTATGCCTTTGTGTACTGGCTGCTCTAGTGCACTACCAATATGCCTTGCAAAATTAGGGAATGACTTAACCGCAGAAGATTCCAAGAAAGCCTTAGTGAAAGCAAAGGCCTCATCTAAAATAGCTTCGTTAGGCATGCTCAGATGTGTAGCTTCAAAAAGGCTTAATATACCTTTGACATCACTTAGCAGGGATTCCTTGAACTTACCATCTCTATCCTTGAACTTGTTGAACACATCTGATTCACAATGCATCAAATCAAACTAGTATTTGCAGTTATATATATTACTTGATTTTATTTGTTGTTTAGTATATATATTCAATTCATGTTCTTATTTAAATGTATCTAAAGTTGCTTACCGGAAGTGATTTTGAAGCCATGTTGTCTAAATACTCGAAATATCACGGCAACCGTATAGAGATCATAATCCTTTTCATTAAGAAAAGTAGGCTGGATATTGAAAATCTTAGTTAGATTCTCTTCAATTTCCTCTTCAAAGTGATACGACACACCAAGGCGGCATAATGAATCGATCGAGATGATTTTTTTTGCTGGATCACTTGTTGATGCATTCAACATGTCTTTTTTAACCTTTTCGTTCAATAGTTCTACTTCTTTATTTAATAATTCAAATACCTATACACAAATATAAAATGTATTGGGTATTTACATTTCAAAATAAGGAAAGAAATGTGAAGATACATAATTGATTGCAGTACATGTGAAAATATTAAGAGGCTATTTGTCATTGCTATTGCAAATAGTAAATTCTAGACTAAAATTAACAGTAACTTTTTATGGTTAATTTTATTTGTGATTTCTGAACCTTTTAATTTTTTTCATTTTGATGTCTGAATGGAAAAATTTACAGTAAAGTTTCTTAAATATTAAAATGTTTCAATCAAGTGCATTTATACGTATTCTGTTGCATGGATATAACTCTCATATGTATTAATATATTTTGTTCCCTGTGGATTTGTTTAGTGGGTATTTCTTAGCTGAGGAAGAGTTTCAATTATGTAATTTCATATTCAGGTTATATTGAAATATTGTAAGTATTTTCTTTCAGTTTTTTTTCATCTAACAATATGAAGTCTAGGTTGAGATGTATTGGAGAGGCACGGTGGCCTGGGTGTAGTACTTCACACTTATAATTACTTCCTGTATAATAATAATAATAATAATAATAATAAAAAATTCAATTTTACCAAAAAAATAAAATGGAGCATTTTACTCCATAAATGATATCAGACATAAAATCCATTAAGTTCCTCCTTTTTTTACTTTTTTTTTTTTTTAGTTCTTATTTTTTATATCTCCTCTCTGAAAAAAAAAGTCTCAAAAAAATTATTCTAGTTTTCTTCCAAATCTAAAACAATATAAAAAAAACAGAAAAAACAAAGAAAATTAATAATATAGAAAAAATAAAGTAAAGCATTTGAGGTAATTAATTTTGATTTTTCAGTGAAAAATTCTCAGTAAAAGTACTTAATTGTATCAAAATTATTAATTCAGACATAATTACAAAAAAAATAGAAAAAAGTAGAAAGTCCATACACCACAAATATAATTAACCTTATTTTTATTGTTTCAATAGATTTAGCTACTAGCATTAAAAAATTTAATGGGTCGAAAACTGATTTCCAAAAAGCTTAGATCTTCCAATTAAGATCAGTTTTTCAAATTGCAACGCTGCGGACCCTAGGAGTATATCCAATATCAATATATTAAATAGTATAATGAACTTTGTGCCTCTTAATCATCCTAAAAGAAAAAACTCTGTGCTTCTTAATGAAAATTGCATACCGATTGATCAAAGGTAAAGGAAGCAAGGCAATCATCCCATACAGTAGGAGGAAAGTAGGCTAATGGACGAGTTTCTGTCTCAGATTTTGTTGATAAGCATGCTTTAAGTGTTCTAAGAGTTGTTCGATTACCCAAAGAAAAGGAAGCAAAACGACTGTCGTTAAGCTTAGTACTAGTTGGGCTCAGTAAGAATGGAGTAGTAAAGACTTGTTTTTGGGAGTTTGCTTGAAAAATTGCAGGCTGCATGGCCATCTTTGAGAACTAAAGAGGACTAACAAATATATATGTACCACTTCAAGTTTGTTGCTTTGAAAAGAAAAGATCAATCTTGGCTACCTTTTTATAGTGGGAATATTTCTATAGTTTAATCCTTTTCCATAAATGGACAATATTATTTGAGCTTTGTTACATACTGAATCATGATCAAATAAATATATAATTACTCAACTTCTGAGGGGTATGATAAGGTGGGAGGGATTTTTTTCCTTTAATTAGAGTTCAAGTCTCGAGTTTGAATTCTGAATATAAAGTTCCTTTAAATACTCAACTACATAAATCAGTTAAAAGAGCTCGATTAATCTGAATTCATGTTAGGTAAACCTAAGAAGAGGGTAAAACACTCTTTACAAAGTTTTTAAAAGTGTTTTATATGCAGGACTTAAACTTAAAACCTCTAATTAAGAGAAAATGGTAGATTTTATTCTCTAATTCTATGGATACGTTATTAAAAATTAAGAGGATGTCACTATCCTACTAGGTCATTTCTTGCAAAATTTAATAATGAATTCTTAGATCAATAAGAAATAAACCAAATTAATTGATAGCCAGCTATCAATAGATTTTTGGTTCCTTCATTAATTAATGTCTATGATAAATGACAAACATAAACAAATTGACATAAGTGTTGAGGCTAATCTTAAAGAAAGGATCAAGACTAGTTTCAATGATAGTGTTAAACACCAAAAGAACCAAACCAAAATAGAATGTTGATCTATATAGGTGAGAAGAGATAATAGAAATTTCTTTTCCCTTAACTAGATGTCTCGAATTCGAAGTATATATAAAGTCTCTTTAAAACATACAAAAAGAAACACTTTACCCCTTTCATAGACCTATGAGCTTCAAATTAGGGACGGAGCCACAATGGGGCAAGGAGAGCAATAGGCCTCTTGAAATTTGGAAAAATAATTAATATTTTAGTTTTTTCTTTTTTGAAAAAATGCTAAAATAATTTCTCAAATTGGACAAATTCTTTGTGATTTTGTCATTTTCTTCATTCTTAATCATATTCAATACAATTCCAAATTTATTAATTTTCTTCCTCACTCTAGTCACTTTTATTAGCATTTGGAGCTTGCAATAACATATGGTATTTAATTACTTTTACTTCCTTTGAGATCGAAGAAAATTGCTTTTTATGAAAATAATGAGTTTTTTATACGAGACCATCTATTCTCTAAAATTTTTATCTACAATTAGCCCATAAATTTATTATTTTTGTTACTTAATTCCAACTTAGGTAAAAATTTTTTTTTTTTTTTTTATATAACCAGAAGGTTTAATCCCCTTCAGACCATAAAGCCTAAATGTTTTTACCCTCCCAACAAATTATTTTTGATACAATCATAGTTTTTTTTTCCTTTGGGATCAAATTCTTTAATATTAAAATTATTGGAACACTTTTTTTGGTGAATAATAACAATAATACAATATTTTTTTAATTAATATAAAGAAATGGAGTGTTCAATTTTGTATTTTTTTCACTGGTTTTATTTAAAGTTATAAATCTATACTTAATTATATACATAAAAATTTTGGATGCCTTTTAGGGGCTAATAACTACAGGATTCAGTCCAATGTATTATAATTATGGAGTTTAATAAATTAATTTTGGATTACAGAATTTAACATAATTGCACGTTGGATCAACCGAATTATAGCATTTCAACAAATTAATTAATTTTGCAATAAAAGCATGGTGTTTAATTATTTAATGACAAATCATTAAAATTAGACTTTGTATTAAAATGGGAGATGAGTTATTGTTTGATTGTTTAATGACTTATGTTAAAAAAATATATAATTGTAAAATTAACAATGAAATTATTATGAAGAGAGTTCACGCAATAAAAAAAAAAAAAAGCGACGTTTAATGCAATATAAATATAACAATTTTTTTAAAGATTTATCATTATTTTTATTTTTATTTATTATATATATATATATTATTTTTGTAAAATATGTGTTTTACGTGCACCGTTAGGTAAATTTTCTGGAAAGGTTCCGAATTGTTTAGACAAAAAATAGAATATTGTTGAACTTTGTCTCCAAGTACAAATATAATATAATATCTGGATATTAAAAAACGATATCTTCATCAGTTTTCAGGTGCCGCTCAGTCAAACATTGTGTTCTACCAATACATCAGTATACTAAAATAAGTCACATCTTACCTCAAGCAGCAGACAATAAATGTTCATCGTATATTCGAGTAGCGTGAGTCCTCGGTTGCTTAAAGACAAAACTCAATTGTCAAATGAAAATATATTTTTGAACCGCCTTTCTTGAAATGAACATATTTTTGTTTATTAACGGTTTTATTAAATGCTACATGAAGAATTTTTTGTTGACTGCCGTTTAAAAATTTTCTATGGGGCGGCTATGAAAATATTTAATAATTAATTTTTTACAGAATCATGTGGGCACACACTAAATGAGACAACAGGAAATTAGCCAACCAATCATAATTATGCGAATGTATGGGCTAAACTTCCCATCCCTTTCCAAAAAATAAAATAAATGAAGTCCTGAAGGAAAGGACACTGCATCTTGTTTGAAGACAAACAATAAGTTGATTTGGAGGGGCTTATGAATAAAATAATGTGGACTGGACAACTATTTCTGTGATTTTTAAATAATTTATTAAAATAATGCAGTATTTGATAAGAAATTCTGAAAATTAAAAAAAAAAACATTAATTATTGGTAAAAATAATTATTTAATTAGCTGTTTAAATTAGAAATATTGGTAAAAATAATTATTTAATTAGCTATTTAACTTAAAATGAGAAAAAAATGATATTAATTATCTAATTTCAGAGGAAAACACAATGGGTATTATCAAAAAAATTTAATTAAAAGTTAAATGTTAAAATGTTTAACATTTTATAAAAAGCTTCCTTAACATATTATAAAAGTTATGTTACCAAACACTACAATTAAAAAATATAAAGTTTTTACTTGGTCTTTAATTCAAAAACTGTTGCCGAACAGAAACTTTGTATACCAGCGATAGATTATGCATGTTGAGGCTTTTCGTTTTTTTTTTTTTTTTTTTTACAATTAAAAAATATAAAGTTTTTACTTGGTCTTTTAATTCAAAAAAAACTGTGCGAACAGAAATGTATAGCCAGCGAAGATTAATGCATTTGAGGCTTTTTTTTTTTTTTTTTTTTTACTTTAATTTCCTAATTTAAGGTGAATGTAAATAGGGAGCTTTGTAGCTAAAAAACTAAGTTTTTCTTAAATTTAAAATAATAAAACTAATTTATTTTGATGATAAAAAATATCAAATAACAACAGTTCCAAATAACTTTATGATTGTAATAACAGTTGTTGGATAATTATCCTAAAAAAAAAAAAATTGTCTGATTTGCTTGTATTATTAATTAAACTGAATTTGCTTGTATTTGATACATTTTCTTATTAAATTTTATTTAGAATTTCTTATAAATTTGTTTAAAATCACATTATGTTTGGTAAATAATTTATCAAATCCAGATTATTTTAGTCATAATAAGATTGGAGCACATGAGACAAGCGAGAAGAAATCAGTTTCAATAAGGAAAAGTCATCTTGTTTTAACTTTTCAAAGTTAACTTCGGAATAAAATGGTAAAAAATACATTTTGCAATTTTAAAATTATGTGGCGGTTCAAATAAAATACTCACTTACTCCCAAAATGTAATTAAGAACATTTTCTTGCATTATTACTTTATTAATTGAAAACTACTAAATCACTAAAATACAAAGCCAGCTAGAAATGCAACATTACTTACCCAAAGAAATATGTAATTTATAATGCTCAGTTGCCTAGGAATGACGTTGAGGAAGTGGCAATAGGCCTAGTTAATTGATTCACGCAATAGAAAATCAAACCGGACATATCGGTTCGGTTCAAATCAGTTCAATTAAACTGATCCGGAAGAAAAGGGGATTTGTTTTCTCTTTTACTCCTTTGCCAAAAATTACCAATTACTATTTTAATTATGGAAATCGAAAATAAACCGCTTGTGTTTGTTACTGAGCTATATTTATAACAACGTTATCAAACTCGAATCAGATATTCATCTATCTAAAAGAACCGGATTGTCGATACATAATACCATTTTAATAAAAATATTTAAAAAATTACATGTTATTTTTTAATTGGTTTAGTCTATATTTGGTGGCGAAATATAAGAATCTAACTAGATCATCTACAAGGTATTTTCCTTTATTTTATATTATAAGAATTTTTTTTTTAATTAATAAATTGACTTGAATGTTGACTAGAAATACCTCATCAGAATAGTAATGTTAAGATTGGCGGCGAAATGAATGAATAATAAAAAATAATACAAAATTACATGACTATATATACTAAATACTTAGATCAGTGAAAATTAAACTATATAATATATTCAATAATCTTTGTGATTAGAAAAGGAAATTGATCATTTTATAAATTTTTATGTAACATAAAACAAATTTGAAAAAAAAAAGAAAAAAAAAGAACAAGGTACAGGATTTATGCAAATCCAGAAAAGGACAAAAAGAATATATTAATTGAAAATTAGCATGATTTCTCCTTTGTAATTCCGTCCATGGAAATTGACTTCAAGTGGCAATAGGTTCAATGAACAATCCTTTCACATATTCTTTCAGTTGTGAAGAGTCCGTGTATCCATCTCCATACTTGTAACTCACATCTGTTAGGCGGACAAGATTAACGATTCGCATTAAAAGATTCACTGGCACAACTTCTGTGGACCGCACGATGAGTTGCTCATTTAATTTCTTCCATTCATTTGTAGCCATTTTCTGGATCTCTTCAACTGCCTCCTCTTTTGAAACACCATATTGCTTCATGTAGCAATCGATGCAAGACGCTACATGTCCTCTATCTTGCTGCTCAGTCTGTTATTTACAGAAGCATTTGTAAGCATTTGATCTGTACATGCTAAATTATTAAAAACAAGAAAGCTGTCAAGATTTGTACCTCATGAGACATTACATCATTCACCAGACGGATAAATTCACCTCCAGCTTGATTGAGTTTGGGGTAGGTTTTTAGCCATTGGAATGCTTTAGTTCCTTTAATTTCTTTTACTCCCATAAATGATACAGTGGCAACAAGAGGCAATCCAGTGGTCACACCTCCGTTATATATGTACTCATCAAACGACGGCACTTTTCCGTCCGCCTTCCATATCGCCTCCAAGTAATAGCCTCTCACTAGCTCTTGATACTGAATTATTAACAATAAACAAAGATTAACTACTTCTGACAAGTAACAATAAATTAAAAGATTTCAAGGTCTATGCAAAGTATATTATATTACCGCTTCCCTTCCATACTTGACGCTGTAGGACTTTCCTTCTGCTTCCAAATCTTTCTCAAATTCATCAAATGTGTTGATAATTAATCTATAGATTACTTTCATGTAATTTGGCAGTTGGTCGACTAATCTCATATCCCACCTAATGAAATTTAAATAGAAAAATAAGAAATCTCATTTGATATAATTGTCTATTTGTAATCTATATGTAATAATTGCATTTGTATTTACCTTTCGATTGCATCTGCAACACGGTGGATTTCATCAATAGTGGCATATGCATCAATTGTATCGTCTATGAGTGAGATAAGTAATACGACTTTGGAGACGATCATTCTAGCCTTTGCATATTGAGGTTCAAAATACATAGAAACCGCCCAAAAGAAAATCTCTGCCATTCTGTTTCTTGCATATGGGACCTCTGCACTAATATTCAAACTCTTCCACCACCTGAAATATTATTAATTGTTAAATTATAAATTCTAAATTCTAATTACCAAAAAATAAATGAAAAGCATTTATAGAAAAAGATGATTTACTTTGAAAATTGACTTAATTCTTCTTGGTGTAGCAACTGCACTCTGTTAAAATCCAACTTTGCAAGCTCTAGTACAGTTTCATTTCGACTTTCATCGACCTCGTATAAATCAATATATTTTCTTGCCTCTAGCCTTGGTATGCCTTTGTGTACCGGCTGCTCTAGTGCACTGCTTATATGCTTTGCGAAATTAGGGAATGACTTAACCGCAGAGGATTCCAAGAAAGCCTTGGTGAAAGCTAAGGCCTCATCTAAAATGGGTTCATTAGGCATGCTCACATGTGTAGCTTCAAAAAGGCTCAGTATGCCTTTGATATCATTTAGTAGGGATTCCTTGAACTTACCATCACTATCCTTGAACTTGTTGAACACATCTGATTCACAATCAACCAAATCAAATTAGCCTATCAATGTTCAATTAATCAATTAATATTTTTGTTTAAATGTATCTAAACTTGCTTACCAGAAGAGATTTTGAAACCATGCTGTCTAAATACTCGAAATATTACAGCAACAGTGAAGAGATCATAATCTTTTTCATTAAGGAAATTAGGTTGCGTATTGAAAATCCTAGTTAGATTCTCTTGAATCTCCTCCTCAAAGTGATATGATACTCCGAGACGGCACAATGAGTCGATCAAAATGATTTTCTCTGCTAAATCACTTGTAGAGACGTTTAACATTTCTTTTTTAATCTTTTCGTTCAACAACTCTACTTGTTTACTTAATAATTCAAATGCCTGCACACAAATATAAAAAACTATTGAGTATGTACATTTTAAAATAGGAAAAAGAAATATGAAAATACATAATTGAGATTGCCGACTTAATATGAAAATATTAAGCAACTATTTGGCTTTGTTATCGCAAATAGTAAATTTTTTTTTCATGTAATTTTATTGGCTCAACATATGTAGCTAGTTGCATTAGAATTTTTTATGGGTCGAAAACTGAATTTTTTTTTTTAAAAAAATGCTCAAATTAAAAAAAAAAAATTCAAAATCAGTTTTGAAGCACTAAAAATGCAATACCACGGACCCTAAGTAGGTCCACCATGAATATAGAAAACTTGTACTTGATAAAAATTACAAACCGGTTGATTGAAGGTAAGAGAAGCAAGTCGATCGCCCCATACAGTAGGAGGAAAGTAGGCTAAGGGACGAGCTTCTGTCTCAGATTTTGTTGATGCACATGCTTTAAGTTTTCTAAAAGTTGTTGGCTTAGCCAAGGAAAAGGAAGCAAAACGACTGTCGTTAAGCTTAGTACTAGGTGTGCTTAATAAGAACGGAGTAGTAAGGATTTGTTTTTGGGAGTTTGCTTGAACAATTGCAGGTTGCATTGCCATTTTTGAGTACTGAAGAGGATTAGCAACAAATATGAATAATTTACCAACTTCGATTTGTTGCTCTGAGAACAAAAGACTGTGGCCACCTTTTTATAGATGGAATATTTCTAGTTTCTACAATGCACATTATAAATATGGCTGATTTTTCATTTCATTTATTTAACAATTAATTTAATAATATAATTATTTTATTTGCTAACTTTGTTTAGTTGGACCAATATTTTGGATTTATTTGTTATTTTATTTACTGAATGCATACATTTCTCTCCAGATAATTTTTGAGTTGAAATTTGGCATTTAATACTGAAATTGTCAAAATTGGGCAACCGGAATAACCAGCTTTTACTTGCTTCTCAGTCAAACAATGTGTTCTACCTGGAAAAGTAAAATATTAGGTACTAGTCCGTAGCTTGTCTTGTATATACGTTACCAAAATAATTTTGCTTTCCATCCAAAGATCATGTTTTCTAATTGCGCGTTGACAGTGATTTTTGCAAGGGTACAAAATCGCAATAAGTAATATAGAATGAATAGAGTATCGTATCTATATGGATTGTATATCAAGTACCAAAATTATATTAATTTACTATTATTTAAATGGCAATATGAGGAATTATTTTAAGAAATTAATTTAAACAAATAAAAGAGAACAAGGAGAAATCAAGCAACAATATTTGACAAAAAGAAATCAGGGATTAAAAACTACTAGAGATTTTGACTTCACTTAATTCTATCCAATTTATTTTATTAGTTTGATAATCAATTTTAATTGTTCAAGTAGGGGAAATAATGTTCAAGTAGGGAAATAACCTCTAAATTCATAACAAAACCTCTCGACTTGTATTGTTAGCTATTTTAACCTGTCTAATTACCATATCTTTCCAGAACCAATTTAAACATGATTAAATCCATTAGTTTTATGGTTTGTTTATGACATTCATAACTAAGTCATTAACTATTGAAAACCCCCATGAGTCAACCATAGCTTCCGCATTCATTCATTCTCATTGTATACTACCTTTTCATATCAAAAGTTATTATTCTCATGTAATTTACTACCTTTTTCATATCAAAAACTCTTCTCCCGATAGTGATTAATGAAATAAATCAATCCATAGGAGAAACTCCGCCTGGAAGCATTAAGTTCAATAATAAATTATATCATGAACAAGTAAAAGCAAATCTAATATTATAAATTGGAATATAAATTAAGCTACATCAAATCCCTAGTATGAAAATTTAGTTCGACATATTAATTAAATAAAACTCAATTAAATTTGATAATAATTCCATAATCAATCTAAATAATGAAAGATAAAAACAAGATTAAGAGTTTAGAGATAAAAACTAATCAACAAATAACGTGGATGACATTCTTGAATCTTGACATAAATATTGAGCACTTGAAATCTTAGAGATCGAGAAAAATAATAGAACAAAAAGATGGTAGAACCTGAGATATTTCTACAATGAATGACTCCTCTCTTTATTATTTTAGGGATTTTATTATTTTCTTTTTATATTACCACATCTAATCTTAGTGGCATTGGGTCGTTCCACTAAAATATAAAGTGCTTTCAACTAATATTTACCTTATATACAAGAATTAAATTCTCAATTTAAAAAAAAAAAAAAAAAGCGCGTTGAACCACTTAAATGTCACTATTTTATTACTTTTTGAATTAGCCTCTTATTCAGTTATGTTATTATTTTAATATCAATAATGTAAGCGGAGTGTAGATCTATTCTTTAGTAGTAGGAAAAAAAATATTATACTTACTAAAAGACCATATATAGAGTCAAATTATGACCATAAAATTACCAGTTAGTACGATATGATATCTTTTTTTATCTACGTGCTATCTTTTTTTTTCAAATTTTTTTTTGGGTCATTTGAAATTATATACAATGAATAATGAATTTTTTTATATATTTTTTGCCATTCAATATTATATGCAATAAATTTTCTATGCTCTGCAGTGGTTACAACAGTACAGTATAAATCCACTAAAGGGAAAAATACCAATTGAACTTACATTTTGTATTATCACGGATTGAACTTGGAAGATCATTTTATTGTTCATATATGTTTTACATAAATGATTAATTTTTTAAATTACTTGTAATAAAAATATAATAATATATTGATATGAACTTTATTCATATATTTCGATACATTGAAACACAATTTCACTTTTCTTTTAAAAAAAATCTATTTTTTTTGGGAAAAGTGATTTTGCATAAAAATATTAAATTTTTGTAACCAAACATTTATGTTACCATTTTTAGTTCAATTTTCTTGTCTACTGTCGTTGTATACAAATTATATGTAATGGAAATTAGTAAAGAATATATATATGCAAGCAAATTTAATATTCAGTGGGAGCACACCAAAAGAGACCACACCCAAGTCATTGTGGAATGGGTCACATCACAATCACATGCTCCCCCTAACCAAAAATTAAAATAAAACATAGTACACTGTGTCTTATATGGAAACAAACTTTATTCATAGCACGTGAGTCAACCTACGGGAAATAATTTTCAATATCTTGAATTTTCATTATACGTCTTGGCTGGCTGTAAGAGGCCCTACAATTTTATTAATTATTGTCATTTAATATTCACTAGTTTTTTTAAATACCATTATTTATTTTTATTATTATTTTTTTATATTAATAAATATATTTATTACAATTTTCGTCTTATATTGTGTAGATATTTATAATATTAAACATGATTTTATATTAAGATTAATGTGAACAAAATGATTAATTAATAAAATTATAGTCAAAATATTTATATTTATATATAGTTTAATTCAATTCATATAATCACTATTTATATAAAATTCACTTAGCCTCTGAATACGAAACAACTATCAGATTAAACTAAACACACTCTCATTTAAGATTCTAGTGATCACGTTAACATCTTAACCACTAAGAAAATATAAGATAGCAGTCACAATTAAAAATATAACAATGCTGTAGAACTAACTCAACTTAAGATTCCAGTAATCAGTTTTCCAATCATTGTTTATTGGCTGAAGTAAAAAAATAGTTTATTTAGCAGCCCCTAATATTTCATCTAATATATATATATATAGAAAAAAAATTGTGTTGTACTCCTATTTGTTAAAGAAAGATTATATTTTACCTCCCTGAAATTTCTTGTTAGGTTGAGTAAAATTCGATTGGCTAAAATTGAAAATTGAAAATTGAATCAAATCTTAATTTTTCGATTTGAAATTTGAAGTAACTTCAATTTCAATGTTTGATTTGATTACATAAATTAAGGTAATTTTTCATTCAAAAATTTATTAGAATTAACTAAATCAAATTGTGTGGTTCAATTTAATTTGAAACAAAATTCAATGAGATATTAATTTTATTTTTTCAATTTTTGGCTTGGTTCAAAATCCAACCACCCATTTGCACAACCCTAGACTTGTTGTTGGGAAAGCTAATTCTTGATTTGTAGATATAGAACTTCAATCACTGGAGTTTGATATATTCCTCCATTCAATGGAGCTTGATTCGATAGTTGATTTGAAGCAAAAATTAGAGCGCATAGTAACTTTAAAAAAATAGATAAATGAAATTGTTAATTGGATTATAATTTGGGTATCCTAAGTATTTTTCCTATATTAATAATTATTTTATATTACACGTCTTTAGAATATAAAAGAAATAATTTATACTACACGTCTCTTTTTTTTCAATAATTTATACTACACGTCTCTTTTTTTTCCCTTAATTTTAAGTTTTTGTTATAACAAATTAATATAAATATATAAAATGATCATTGCTTTGAATACTATTGTGAAAAATAATGAATACTAAATTTTATCTAATTGAATTACCAAATTATTTGACTTCCAACCGAAACTAATGTATAATTAATTAAATTTATTTAAAAAATTAAAACTACATTTAATTAAAAGTATTATTTAATTTTCTCAACAAAAATAATTATGGATTTGTTTCCTAATTCACTTGTTGAATTAGTTTCTTTCTTCTTATTTTCAAATTTGAACAGCTTCTAGTCATTTTCAACGGCTCATTTGATTGAGGCAACCAATAAGGATTGGTGGTTGTGGTATAGTGGTCATTTTATGCAAGTTCTAGAAAGGAATAATGCATTGAATTAATCACAATTAGCAGCTAATTACAATTAAAACTCAAATTATAAATGACTATTAATTAAGTTCTATTTTGCTATTCTCTTTAACTTGAGTTTCAGATATTTCTGAAAATACTTTTAATTTAGAGTTAAAGATAATTATAAAATTAGTGTTTAAATTTTGCTATTTTTTATTTTAGTTCCTGAATTTTACTTTTTATCAATTAAGTGTATACAAATATAGATTCATTTCAATTAAGTGCCTTTGACTGAAATTTTTGTAAAAAAATAAATTATAATTTTACTGAAGAAATAATATTATAAGTAAATATTTATCTTGTTCATCTCTCATTAATAAATTTAAATAACACCAACATGAGCTTTTGGATTTGATTTCAAATATTGATATCTTATCTTAATACTATCGAAAAATAATAAGAATGTCTCAATCAAATTTCTCTTAAATATTTTAGTTATTTCTCAGTCAAAATTAATGAAATTAAGAATAAGAATGTCTCAATCAAATTTCTCTTAAATATTTTAGTTATTTCTCAGTCAAAATTAATGAAATTAAGAATAAGAATGTCTCAATCAAATTTCTCTTAAATATTTTAGTTATTTCTCAGTCAAAATTAATGAAATTAAGAATAAGAATGTCTCAATCAAATTTCTCTTAAATATTTTAGTTATTTCTCAGTCAAAATTAATGAAATTAAGAATAAGAATGTCTCAATCAAATTTCTCTTAAATATTTTAGTTATTTCTCAGTCAAAATTAATGAAATTAAGAATATTATTAGTACCATATCGCTAAAGCATTAGTTGTCCAAATCAAATTAATGGGTGATGTTTTATTTATTTATTTATTTTTGAGTAAAAAATGCATAATGCAATTAGTCAAATAACTTATAATAGCTTCAATGACTTGCAATAGCTTCAATCAACATCAAACTACGTGAATGTGGAAAATATCTATTTTTCATGTTTCATTTATTTTCTTAGAAATCAAACTAAGACAACATGGAATAATTGAAAGTTCTACAGTACTGCCATTATAATGTACTGGCTGCTTAATTACGGGGGAAAAAAAAAACTCTTCGCCTTTAGATTTGTTCCGGAATACTAATTTTTCTAGTAGTTTTTTTTTTTTTTTTTTTTTTTTTTTTTTTTTTTTTTTTTTTTTTTTTTTTTTTTAATACAAGGAAGGGAGAGAGCCCAAATAAAGAACTCTTAGCTACTAAGAGAAATGGTTAATTAATAATTTTGGTGTTTGAATCATATAAGTATTCTATTTTAGTGTCACAACAGAAGACTTTTGCAATTGGACGTTTGAATCTATTAAAAATTTTCAATTAGGTGTCTGTGCTTACTTAGCATGCCGAAAATACAATTAATTCACAACTAACATGTCAAGTTGGATTTTTGCTGACTTGAAAAGTATATTAAAATTGTGAACCTGTGATTAGACATTTTAGCGGAACCCAAAAAATTGAAGTTACTAAAAAATAACCTTGCCTTCTATTGTTAAAATTTACAAAAAGCATCGAATTGAAGTTGTGGATTCCACTAACCCTAAGGCAAATAAAACCAAGAAAATATCGTATCTCACAGCACATGCCTCTTCATTTCTTCTCAGATCGGACCAAAATGCGTGAGTTATGTATCAAATTTGCCACATTCTTCTTCATTCTATCTCTCTTTTTGTCTCTAGATCTTCTCCTTCAGCTTCTTCTATCTTGATCTGATTTTTGGTTTTTAGGTGATATTTTGATCAGTTTATTGGGATATCCATTTTTATTTATTTATTATATATTTTTTTTAAAGAAAATCCTGAGTTTCGATTTCAAGATGTGGCTTATTTTATTTTCGCTAGATAATGTGTATACATATTTCTCAGAGTTATTGTTTTAGTTGCTACTAAAATCTTGCCAAACATTTCATTTAAAAATAATAATTATTTTAATAGAAGTACAACAATCAATAACAACTACAATACTCAAAAAAAAAAAAAAAAAAAAAAAAAATCAATAACAACTACGTAATTTTAAATCAATAACACCAAAATAAATAAAATTATCGCAGCTCCTGTTTCTGACCATGCCCCATTATTTATTCAACTAAATTATAGATAGGTGGACAATAATTATAGAAGGTTTCGATTTGATAATAGTTGATTGGGGGAGAGGGAATTGGATCAACTTGTCAAAGATATTTGGTGTAATAATGATAGTGGTCCATTGTTACATAAAAGAGATGTTCGTATTAAGGAAATGGAAAGGTGGGGTCGGCAATTTAATAAAAAATTTTGGAAGCAAAAAGGATATTAAAGCAACGTATAGAAGAGGCAAGAGATGGGTTTGATGATGTCAATGTTCAAAGACTAAAAAATGAATGGAATACTATTCTATTCAAAGAAGAGTGCCGAATGAGACAAATAGGGAAACAGAGATGGCTTTCTTGTGGGGACTAAAACTCCAAATATTTCCATGCTTCAATAAAGACTAGGAAAAGGAGAGTTAAAATTATAAAGTTGGAAAATGAGGATGGTGAGATAGTTATAGATAATGACAGTTTGGAACAACTTACATTGAAATATTTTTCTACTGTTTATAGTGTAGAAGAATCAGCTTGCATTGAAATTTTTAATCTTGTTCAACCAAAGGTGATAGCTATCCAGAACAATATTCTTACGGCTCCATTTACGTTGGATGAGATCAGAGAAGTTGCATTTGATATGCAACCTGACAAATCACCTGGACCGGATGGCCTAAATCCGGCGTTCTTTCAAAAATTTTGGCATGTAATTGGAGATGATATTTGGAGGGACAGCAAACAATGGCTTGACACAGGTACCTTCCCAAAAACTTTGACAGATATCCATATTGTGTTGCTTCCTAAATGTGATATCCTATGTCGTTAAAAGAGTATAGATCTATTTCGCTTTGTAATGTTTTGTATAAAATTGTAGCAAAATCTTTAGCGAATAGGTTGAAAAATATTCTTCCTTTAATTATTGATGAATGTCAATCTGCTTTCGTTCCTGGGAGGTTAATTTCTGATAATGTGGCGGTGGCTTTTGAATTAATTCATAACATTAAAGTTCAGAAGAATCAAGGGGGTGCTGGGCTCTAAAAAATTGATATTCGAAGAAGCAATTCGATAGGGTTCATTGGAATTTTTGAGGGGTATTGATGTGAGACAATGGTTTTATGAAAGTGGGTAAAGTGGATGATGTTAGTGGAAACTGATTTGTGGAATACTCGTGTTATTGAATCGTTAAGGAGAGTAGGCCCTATTAGTCACTTTTGGTAGAGGTATTGAAGACGGGACGATCTGTTGTCGCGCTTATTGTTCTTGTTATTCTTGGCGAAAGTTGTTGGCTTTATTTTATGGAGGATGCGAAAAGAGAGGTAGGAGCAAGGGTATGGTAAGGGTGGGAGAGGACAGGGTATCGAGCCATTATCACACACAGTGGCAGAGAGGTCAGTGATGTGTGTGGGTAAGGGCGTTGACAGGGAAGGCACAGGAGTATTGGGATAGGATAGGAAGAGAGTGTTGTAGCCAGGGGGATCAGGCTCAGGAAGCGGGGGAACAAAGCGGAGATTTATGCACAATTGAATTGATTTCATTGTCATTTTTCGCTCTTGTGGCGGGGAGTCAGAGAGAACATGTCCTCACTAGGAGTCCGAATATGAGTAGAGAACTTGATTGGACTAATATCATCTACATCATTATTATTGAATGTTTTCCCGTGCTTTCCTCTCTCTTTTTTTTTTTGGTTTTTGTTTGGCGGTGG
>NW_023591713.1:0-13596 GCF_014843425.1 Jatropha curcas | reverse complement strand
AAAAAAAAAAAAAAAACAAGGAAGGAAAGGAGAAATTTTACTTTCTTGGGCTTGGATTCCTTTCCATGATTACCACGTTTCAAAATCCCCTTATGATGGTGCTATCTTAAGGATTGCCCCAGCCTTTGACTCGAATGCAGAGCAAAATGAAAGGGATGAATGACATTTTTTCTTTTTTGCCAAGTTTTATTTATTATTTTTTTTATTCAATCAATTTTATTTAATTTTTCTTATTATTTTTTTTTTCGATTTTTTTTTTTTATAGTGCTTTTCCACAAAGAAAGGATAGGAGAAAAGAGTATAAACATGATTAGGAAAATGTAAACTGATTCTTTTTATTGATGAAGACAAAATTATGTGTAACAAAAAGACACATTGATTCTACAAATTTGAATTGAATGAAAACTTGAACTGGAAATGAAAAATGAAAAAGAACAAACTAGATCTAAAGATAGACTCTAGGTGACTATGAATGGACTAGGATTGGATTGAACTGTAGTGACTTTGTTCTTCTCGATGCTTAAATTGAATCAAGAACAGCGTATGTCGTTGGTCTTGAACATTCCTTTGTTCTTTTTGCAGGTTGATCTCAACTTTCTCAGACCCAAAACTTATGTCATTAAGAAAAGTTCGAAAGGCATCGAAAAGATTCTTAATTCAGCAATATTATTTTTTATTTTTGCATATAATCCCATGGTTAGGCCAAAGGGATTGGATTGATTATTCAGACTTGCTCTTCGGGGATAGACGGACCCATTGTCACCAGGTCTTGTAGGACAGTTTAATCAAATAGCATGACCATATACCATGCTTATTCTTGTATTGAAGGTACTTTCTTGAGGTTTGACCCAACTCGGATTACGTCATATACACCTTTAGGTCTGCAGTCGCAATGAAGCGATTGATACTAGCAAGTACTGGTGTTGAAGCTGTGGATGGTAGACAGGCAGAATTCATTGTTCTTATGTTCAACTTAGTCCTGGTTCAGAGGGGGTCGGTTGTCATTTGAGCGACTTTTGGCTCTCCACCTCAAGGAACGAGGAGAAGGGCTTCTTGTTCTTTTGTTTTAAGATGGGTTTCCAAAGTACCACTCTGGGTTAAACATCCCACTTCGATAAATTATAATGGTATCTGCGTGTTTGGAAAGCATATGGCATATGTACCTCCAATATCTTCATTTTTTGGAAACGATCCAAGCTTACAAACATCTTAATGGCGGCAATCCAAAGTCAAAGATTGCTGAAACAACTGAGCAAAGGGACTCGTTGTTCAGGCCAAACCGGTTTGAGGGGTACCCACATCCCATTTTTAGGTGCATTTTGGGACAAGTGGTTTTCCAGTTTCACAGAGCGGTTGTCCATATTAGGCATACTTTGGGGAATTTATTTTTGATAGGTATCTTGGGCTTTCGGGGAACAAGGCAAGGCAGGTCACATGTCCACCATTCTTGTTCCTTGTGTGTTCTTGAGGGCATAATAAGACCTTTAATCCAATAATTCAGCTTCTCATCTCATTTTCAGAGCTTACCAGCTACAGAAAAGCAGTTCCAGAGGGGCATGTCATACCCAGGTTTAGGGTTTTTGAGGACGTCGGTGCAAGGCCGGGATCCCTGAATTAGAGGCCAGCAGGTCCGCTTCCCCAGCTGAAGCTCCTATTTTCCATTACAACCACCTAGTTCCAAGCTCTTAAGGGGCTGTCACTTTGGGCGGCCCAATGCCATCATTCCTTATCTAACCTCACATTCTGGGCTCCAGTTGTTCAATGAGGTTTGGAATTGTCAGAACATGTGCCATTTTGGGTGCAAGTCGGGGAGGTTTGTTGGGATTTGTTGGGTGTAGAAGCTCAGTTCGTGGTTTTCCGGGTACAGGTTGTCTTTGGAGGGCTACCTGTGAAATGACATAGTCAACAATGATTTCGCACTATCCTATATAAGAGTATTTTCATAGGGTATGTGAGATAGTGGTGAGGTAGGGTAGTGGATATGGTATGGGCCTAGGAACACCTAGGATAAGGAACCCAATGGGATTGGTGATATGGGTTTTAAAGGTAGAGTGCTTAGGGACTGGACACCTCGATTTTTTCGAAAGGCCCCTAAGATTCATCAAAAAGAATTTTTTTTTTTTGAGGGCCCTTATAGGGGCCACAATGTGAATTTTTTGGGCCATTTAAGGGGCAAACATGTGAATTTTTGGGCCTTTGAGGCCCAAAAACAATGGTGAGTTTTGACCTTTTTGGGGGGGCCAAATATGGGAATTCCTTGCTTTGTGGCCAAATTTGGGCAATTTTATGGGGCCCTTTGGGGCCAAAATTGGGAATAATTTTATTGGGGCTTTGGGGCCAAAAGACATGTTGCAACTTTTATAGGGCTTTGGGGGCCAAAATTAGGGAATATCTTGAGGCCTTAGGGCCCCCCGAATTGGAAATTTTTAGCCTTGGGGGCCCAGAATGTGGCAAGTTTAGGGCCATTAAGGGGCAGTTGTGAATTTCGGGGGCCTTTGGGGCCAAATTTGGGGACTTCTTTGGGGCCTATTGTGGCCAAATTGAAAATTTTGGGCATATGTGGAACCAAATGAGAAATTTTTTGGGCCTATGTGGCCAAATTGAAAGGAATGTTTTGGGCCTCATGCGGCCAAATTAGGAAAATTTTTGGGCATCTGGGGCCAAAATGAGGTATTCATTGGGCTCTGGGGCAAAATTGTGAAGTTTTGGGCCATCTGTGGCCAAAATAATGGAAAATTTTTGGGCCCTCTAAGGGGCCCAAAAATGTATTTCTAGGTCTCCAGGGACCAAAATGTTATATTATCAAAGATCTCAAGGAGCAAAATGTGAATTTATCTAGCTTTGAAATGAATGTCATTTTTTTTTGTGAAGTAAATGGGAATGAATAGGCGGTGAATGCAACACAACATCACACATATTATTTTTAATGGAATGATTCAACATATTGGGTTTTGCATACAAGTCCTAAAAGGATAGGTTTCTATAGCTATGAAGAAAATAGAAAATTTGGCTTTTTAAGGGACCACTTGAAACTTGAGTATGGATATACCTACACATGTGAAATCAAAACGAGTTTCGTGGAGGGTCCACAGTGCATACCTCATGACATCCCAAAAGGAATTAGGGACGGTTTGCGGTACAGGGAGGACGCTTTTGGTTGTTCCGTCGACATAATCAAAGAGGACCTCCGATCAGCAGACCTACTTGCTATCCAGACTCAGAAGTTTGAAATAGAGAGAGAAGAAAAATTCATTTTGAAATATCATTTTTATTTAATGGCAATGGAAGAAAAAGATTCTCAATCGTAGCAAAATAATAACAAAATTTAAATGATTTAGAAGTTAATTTCAATTAGGTTCCCCAAACTTTCCATTATTAAGCATTCCTAAAAAGATCTTAATCCTTGGCTAGGGTACTTGCAAAACAAAGCAATAGGGTAAAAATAATACACTAAAAGAAGGGGCATCAGGATTAAGTTTTACACAACAAATATTGTAGTCCACTTTAATGTAAATGATTATACCATAATGTTCCAGCAGAGTCGCAAACTGGATGAACCCTCCCCAACAAATCAATGGCATATGAATAGGCATGGGTGACCAAAGGGGAAGAAAATGCACATGATGTGTTGTGAGATCGGCCACCATTGTTTAATTAATTTCAGGAGTAAACTAACGAAAAACCCTAAGTGACTGCATTTTTAATTTAAAACCTAATTACTAGATTAATTAATCTCAAATGTATTTAAGGCATAGCCTACGACCCGCGGTGGATCCCAGAGACCTATTGTCATGCTGATAAAACTAACCAAAGAAAACTGGAATGAACTTTGCAAGGTGAATGATGTTAATTGGAGCCAATTTGAAAGGATGGTTTCATTTTGAGCTTTACGCCCAGCTCGGAGGGTTAAATCCGCAAACGTCCTAACGTACTTCCGTTTGAAATGGAAAGATCAAAGTCACGTAGGCTCGATAGAGGCCATTCTTTTTGAAGGGCATTATTGAATGGGTATTAGCTTATATGCATGGGTGTGTGTATATGCTTCGTGATTTATGGTTTAGGCATTTTTTGCAAAAGAAACTTGAAATTGAATCTTTTTAGGCATTTTTTGAATGCAAAAATGTTGGCACATATTTAATGGGCTTTTAGCCAAAAAGATATGGGATTTTAGGCAATTGTTGCCAAAAAATTTGAATGTGATTATAGGCAATCTATATTGCCCAAATTGGTTGAGCAATTTGTCGCCAAAGTGATTAAGGCATTAATAGTGCCAAAAGTTGGTATTTGAGGCGTTTCGTACAAAAGATTTAGGCAATTTTTTGCAAAAGTGATTAATTTCGGAGCGTTTGGTCGGCCAAAAATGAACATGATTTTAAGGAGCAATTTTAGCCAAAAGAATTGATTAGGGACAATTTTTAGGGCCCAAAAGATTGATGTGGATTTAGGCGATTCGCAAAATGAATTGTTTTGAAGGCTTTTTAGCCACAAGATTGAATTAAATTCTAAAGGGGCATATTTTGTCAAAGCTTTCTGATTTAACGCCGATTTGTCGCTAAACAAGTGGTTAATTCTAATTTATAGGCAATTTAGTTTGGACCAAAGAATTGGATTGGAACCGTGGGCAATTTGATTTTGCAAATGTGGTTTATTTAAAATTGTGGCAATTTTGTTTGCCAAACGTGATTGATTAGGCTTATTATAGCCACACATTATCTGATTAATTGAGACTTAAGGCCGGGATGTTCGAAATAAAGGCAAATTAAATTACGTAGTTATTAATTAACTAAAGGCTTTTTTAGCCAATATTGTCGGATTTAGCATATAATACACGATTATAATTAACCGGGTATTTAAGCTTAATCATACTTTGATTGAGGCAGTTTTATCTTGCCTTAATTTTGGATGGAACGTGAATGATGTCCCCAGTTTGAGGTTTATAGGAGTAGAAGAGAATATGCATGAAGATGCTAAAAATTAAATTGAGCAGAGTTTTGATTTATTTGACCGTGAGGTGGTAAGACCGGGTGACGGCGGGGCTTGCTGTAGGCTTCAGCTTGAAAAACGTCCGGATTAAGGGCGTGCCTCGTTGTGGGGATATATTAATTTAGAATTTAATATGGGTAAGGTTGTGGTAGGGTGGCCATTTGTAAAGGCGAGAAGGGGAGAGGCAAGGGTAAGAGGCTAAGAGTGTAGAAAAAGTGCAGGAAGAAGAGGGCAGGTAAAGGGAGAAGAGAGACGCAAGGGAGCGGGGTAGGGGGAGAAAGGAGAAGCGTGCCGTCGAACAGGGCGAGGCCGAGGTGAGGTTGAAGAGGTCACACCGGAGGGCTTGAGGTTAGTGGCAAAGCCGGACTGGGTGGTTGCGGGCGGGGGCGGTGGGGCCGGCCGGAGCTCGGTGGCAGATTTCCCGGCGGCACGGGCTGGCCTAGGGGGCGGAAATAAAAGCAAGGTGAGGGGGCACTTTCCAAGATATTTTACGTTTCGGAGGCTTTACCAGGAAGTTTACCGGACCTCCAAAAAATATTTCGGGACCAAGTTTCACGATCCTCACGCGCGGTCCCCGGACGTTTTAAGTTACCATATCTGGCATACCTTCCGGTAAAATTTTCCAAAATGGCCTCTTGGTACCACCGGCCAGCACTGTTTTGCAGTCCGGGAAACTGGGCTTTTCATTATGAGCCTTCAAAATTTTGAAGTATTCAGACCATGCTCTGTTCCGACGACATCAGCATTGCTCCCGTTCGCTCTCTCACTATTTTCGGACGATACACAACCACTGTCGCAAATAAACTCTGCACGTTGGTAGAAGGTATTTTGCGCTATCTTAATCTAGTCTTTAAATAGAGTGTGCTAACCTATAAACTATTCTTATTTTTTTATTATAAATACATATAAATCAATAGCCCATAATTATGAATGAGATGTATTATATTGGGCTCGAACTATGGTTGTGTTTAGCTCTCCGGGATAGTTTGAGATTGAGCCCCAAAGATTTGTATATATCATTCAGATATATACCAAATTTAATACTGGCCTTGCTTGCTCCAACGATTTATTTGTGTGGCGGGTATGGGTTTGAATAGGGTTTATCTTGTAGCCTCGCAAAGCGGGCAAATTTTGTTATAGTTATTATCGGCATAATTTTGCATGATTAGCATGGTTTATGTATTTTCAAATAATTTTACGTTCTCAATTGTTGGGTTTGTTTTTGTTTTTAGAAGTGAATCTGTAGGATGCAAATTTTTGAGTTACAGGAACTGAACAGGCTTGGGCTTATTTATAGAAAAGAGAGACAAAACAGGTTTGACTAAGTATGGGAAGAACGCTACCTAGAGAATTCACGGAAGCGAATGAAGTCGCAGCTTGCAAAGAAAGAATTTGGACAAAGTTCGGCGTAGCACAACCTAAAATTGCTAGCGCGGACCTATTTGTGACAGAAGACTCAGAAGGCATCAAAACATCAGGTCGCTAAGCGCGACATTAAGCTGCGCGAGCATTGAAAAGCACTCCCAGAAAAGGGGTAGAGACTTTTATAGTAATGATCAAAATTGAGCCCGCCGACCACTGAATACTTGGCGGAGCGTGGGAATCATGTTTCCAAGGGGACGTCTACTGGGCTGCCTTTCAACCAGAAAAATCATGTCTTCCCATTGTATAGTCGGGACTTTTCCTCAAGAGGAGTCACCTGAGCACCTCTTGGCCACCCAATTCACCATCACACCAACATCTCCCTCTTTCTATAAATTATTTGCATCCAAATGAAGGGGAAGAAAACATTCAGATTTAGATTTTGGAGATTCAGACATTAAGTGTAAAAGAGAGATAGAAAACTTAGTAGTAGAAAAGTGTGATAGTAGTATTAGAAGTAATGTTGAACGAGAGTCACTTATAATTGTTTGTTGCAAAGAACATCTCAAGAGTTTCCGTCGAGGTGTGACGCCTCCGGAGGCTTGAGTTTGATTACTTCTATCTTTCTCTTATTTTTATTAAAGAACTTTTTGCATGTTGGTTCTTTATTACTTTTCCTATGCAAAGCCATTAATACTATTTGGTTTCTCATTCAAATAAAAGTTCCTTTTTTAAATTATCTTTTGATCTTTTGGTTTTAATTTAAGTTTACTTAATCTATTTCTTCAGAAAGGAAATAATTAAGTAGGATCAAAGATGATAAGAGTTCATTTAGTTGAATTTTGCATATGCACCTTTCACTTGTTTTGTAAAAGTTAAATCTGTCTTATTGAAAATAATCAAAGAATAAGAACTCAGGTTTTAATATTTTTAAACACAAAGTAAGGTATTATTCTAAGTAGAAGAAATACATTATAATAGATAGAATAATTCTATACTGAGAGGGTGAATTAATATTTTACTATATGTTTTAAAGATTATTTATTATGGAATGTTATAATGTTTTGTTTGAAGAAGAAATCCATGCATGATCATTTTTCTTAAGTATAACTACTACACCACTTATACTATAGAATTAAGTACATTTTAGTTTTTTAAACAATAAATAGAATTATAGTTAAAAAAATTCATTTCCAACATTTGCATTTTTGTAAACATAAAATTAGAAATAAAGTAAGTAAAGACGGACGAATAACACCGCCTCCTTTGTGGATCCGGATCCTTTTTAATTCAACTATGTTTGCCGATTCGTATACCTGCAGGTAAACATAAGCCCGACGCAAACGTTATTTTCGCCGGTTGCCGGGAATGGTATTTTGATCATATCCAAAACGAAATATTTATATATGCTTGATTTATACAGCTTAATTTTATTTAAGATACCCACTTAACTTATTTGATTCCAAATTTTAACATGAAAGCACATATTAAAAAAAAAAGCTTATATGAAGTACCAGATCTTCAAAACAGTAAATTAAGGATTAATCAACCAGACGAATTGAATAAGTTTTCTTATTCAAGACAGAAAAGAAAAAGGAAAAGGAAAAAAAATTCAAAATATGGAGGCTGAGGGGAACATACCACCACAGCAAGGTTGATAGATTACGTTACATACCAAGATCTCAAATGGATTTCCCAAGCAAGGAGTAAGTACGTCCACGGTAAATGCTACAAAAGTTTGAGATTAAAACCTGCTTTTATTAACAAATGTACCAAATAGTCGTTCAACTTTTAAACGGATTAAACCAAATGAGGATCACTAACTACTCACATAGCCAGGTTTCTTGAGATATTGATACATTTAAAAATGAATATCAAGTTAACTAGCAAAGATGCTAAATTAAGCTACATCTATTCCTTTCACCATTCGAAAGGATAAAGGGTAAAGCATTTGGTGAATTCATTTATCAACCAAATTCTAATTCATAACTTGGGGCACAACTAGCCCAAACTTTATCTTATCTAAAAATACTTCCCACTAGCAAAGACCGACTAAGGGGCTATATCAAAGAATATAACCATCATTCACACCAACATGAAAATGAATCACCTAGATACTGGAGGCGGATGGGGATCGCTATAAGGGAAGGAACTTCAAACCGGAGAGTTTGGCGGCACACCATGGAGCCTTGGGCCCCGAAAGAGGATGATAGTTGATGGTGCGAAGGACCGCGTGTCTAGGCCGAATGGGGTTACTGCCTTCTACACAAGAGGAACTAATAGATAGCTATGGCAGGAGAGATCATTTAATGGGAAGAAAGACTACTGATGATGCACTTGAGTATTTACTGGAAAGGAAGATGGCTAACAATTAATAGCATATGGCCAACCGAAAGGGCTACACGGGTAAGGTCGTATCCAAACTGTTATTCATGATTCATCTTCTACTATTAACTTCTTTTACAAAAGATATTAGTATAAGAAAAGTAAATGAGTTAGAATCCATTAAACTATGATCCAACGCACAAATTTCATTCTCTTTATCATATAAAATTGATTACTTTATGGTAAATAAATTAACATCTCTTTAATTTGTGAAATTGATGGTAAAAATGAGGACATATATCGAATAATGTAATTATAAAGATACACGGTGATAAGGGAGAGAACAAGATTGAACTATGTATCCAAGGATAAGTTCACAGTCCCATACTCGAATACCTTGATATTGCTGAACATCGTAATTTGTCCTAAATACTCTTTTTGGAGAAACCATGAAAATAATCAAGATAAGAATTTCAAGTTAGTCAAATCTCAAGATAGAATACGGACAATTGACCAGGGATAAAATTGATAAATTCTTTATAGGATGGAATCAAACCAAAAATAAGCAGAGTCCAGAGGATGAGGTGAGGGTTTTGAAAAATGTTAGAATCTAAATTTGACAAATTGTTCCAAAAAACCATTCATCATACTATACATAACATTGGAAGGTGCATGTAGGGCACTTGGCCAAACTGCTAATTTCCTCACCGTGGAGTAAGGAATCTTCCAAGTATAACAGAAAAGAATCCTAGGGAAATGTAAAGATGCCCATTGGGCTCCTAACGAAGTGGAAAAGTAGTAGATAAAAGATGGTCCCCCCCCCCCCCCCCCCCCCCCACCCCCCCCCCGCCCCACCCCCCCCCCCCCCCCCCCCCCCCCCCCCCCCACGCCGGCGCCCCGCCACCCCCCCCCGCGCGGCCGGCCCCGCCCCCCGCCCGCCGCGCCCCCGCGGCCCGCGCCCCGCGCCCCCGGCCCGCCCCCGCCCCCCGCCCCCCCGCCCCCCCCCTCAGGTATGATACTAATATTCTCAAATAATGACTGATCGGATCCAGTTTTGTGAAACTGGACAAATGCCAGTTGAAAATGTTCGGATAAAAGAAAAAGGAAAAGAAAAGAGAAAGAGAAGATAATGTTAAATGGCTTATCAACCCGAGGACCACCTTTTCTTGCAAGGCTGAAGGAAGCAAGCAGCTAAGATAAGCAAATTCTTCAAACTTTATTGATAAATTAAAACATTTAACATATTAACATGTTAATATTCCAATTGGAAGCTATTACACAAATTCCCAAAACTAACGGGAAGTTGTCTTACCAGATTTGATTCTCAAAGAAACGTAGTTGGCGAAGATGTGTCAAAAGTTTACCCTGGACTAAAGGATATGGAGTTCCATATCTTCAAGTATTACCTCCTAAATCTCAAGAGATCCCAGGAAGCTTTACTATACCAATGCACGTTAGGTTAAAGTAGATTTCGCCTGCTGCTTTGGTGATTTAGGAAGCACAAGTAACTAACTTGATCGGCATTAATCTAATCTTTTTAAGAAGTTTTGGGTTTTAAGAAGATGAAAGTTAAATTTTGGCACTAATTATGGGTATTTAAATCAACTATTGCCTGACCAATCTATTAAAACCCAATGGATTATTGAATGACGTACTTGTTTAAAGTTGAAAATTTGTTTAATTTTTTCCCACATGATTTCATCATAACTTGATTTTGTTTATGATGAAGAATTGTCCTTCTTATTAGGAAGAGACCATTTATGAACACAGGAGGGCATTAAATTGATGTTCTCAAAAGGCAAAATTTATTACCTTAGGATAGGTGACGATATCATTGGAATTTCATAATAGATTAAAGCCATGAAAATGCCTTGGATGAAGGTAATTGGAGCATGAAGAATTGACATAGTTGATTGGCATGATGTAATGAAATATTTGCATTAGAAAAATGGTGATAAATATGAAGATGATAAGTGTTGTTGAACGCGTAAAGTTTTTCTTACCCCCACCTAAAACCCGATGAGGATACGAAGGAAAACGCGGGCACTTAGGAATCAATGGTCATCACCGGGAAAGTCTTTAAACCAAAGATCAATTTAAAAAACAAGTTCAAAGGAAGTCTGATTTGCCGCCTAGGGTTTATTGTGTCACGGCAGCTATAGGTGCGCGACGACCATAATAAGGTTGCGTCACGCAACTCTAGACCAAGATGAGTTCACCCTTGAAAAACCCACAATAACGGTTTTTTGCTTTTATTTGTTTGGATCACGTGGCAAAGGTTCACAAAAAAGTGAGCTGTGTTCAACGCAGACTTCTCGGGTACCGTCAACGCAACTGTTAAGTTTTTGCAGTGACAGGCCAGCTATAATTGTTGCCCTAACCCATTATAAATACTGCGTTTTTATCTTTTAAAGGACTTTTTTTGGAGAAAAACTCTAGAGAAATTTTGAGAGAGCAATAGAAACACAACTGGCGGGCTTAGGGTTTTCTAAAAAAAAACTCCAATTGAGGTTTTTTTGAAGAAAATTGCCATAGGAGATTAAACTAGGTTGATAAACAAAAAAAAAATCACACAAAAAGAGAGCAAGAGAGAAAAGAAAAGAAAAAGAGAATTTTTGTTTTAAAACTTGGCAAAAAGGACTTCTGGGGATTTTGAAAACCTAAACTTGGCAAAAAGGACTTCTGGGATCTTGAAACCTTACTCCTAAGACATTCAGATTGTTTACAATCCTCAATCTGAGGGTTAGGTAATTATCTAAACTCTTCTTGGTACTTTTTTAGTTATTAGTTAGTTAATATCTATTTTGTTGATATTTGGGCAGCTTGATATTGATTAAACGGCACCCTGCCTATTGTTGAACGTTTCAAAGTTACATTAAAACAAGTTTTGATAAAAAGAAAACGTAAAAAAGGTAGTTTGAAAGATAGTTGCGGACCAGAGAAGTTGCGTCACGCAGCTACAAGCTGCGTGACGGAACTGTTCATGTCCAAAACATGTTGACATTGCCCTGACCAGTTGCGTGATGGAACTGTTCGCGCTTATAATTTTATTTCGTTTATATCTTTTTATTTAATATCGTATTTTAAATAAATGATTGATGAATCAGAAAGTTTTGCCAAAGTCACGAACAACTGCGTCACGCAACCAAAGTCACGAACAGCTGCGTCACACAACTATAAGTTCCATCACGTGACTGTTCTTCCATAGAACAGCTACGTAACGCGACTGTTCTAGGGTTCCAGAATATTTTTTTTATTTCATGTAATCAAATAAATGTTCAATTTCTTTTTATCATTCAAGAAACAACCAATAATGGACAGATTGTGGTTTAATCAAATCAAGTAGGTTAATTTATCATGGTTTCGGGTTTTTAGAGTTTATTGGATTTAAATTGGGTAGAATGTATTTTAGGTTCGTAGAATGTATTTTAGGTTCAGTTTGTGGCTCGCCTTTAACCATAAGGCAAGAGCGGGTCTTTTAATTATTTTAACTTAATTGCTATGCGTTGAATGTTTGATGTGGTTTGAATGATTATGAATGCAATGAATGAATTTATTTGGGACGATTAAGTAATTTTCCACATTGGAGCTTGGTTCGATTTATTCGGGTTGGGTTTGTATAAATAAATTGGCTTTTCTAAATTAAAATAAATTAGAAATTGTTGGTTAAAAGAGGCTGGTTTTCCCGGCGTCGTCTTCCAACGGGCCAACGTACCCAATCCCTTCATCCAGAATCGTAGCTTCGTACGCCTGACCAGTCTTTTGAAATAAATTGACCTTAAAATAACAATTGGGTTTTAAAAATGAAGTCACTTTTTTAAAAATAAAATTGGAAACGGTCCCATTGCCGAAATAATGGGTGGCGACTCAAAATATTTTATAAGACCGATTTATCGGCATCACACATCCAAAAAGGTTTTGTCACCACTTTTCTTAATAATCACTATTCCAATTTCCAAAACAAAAATCGAGCATTTTTCAGGTCGCTCGGGGACGGTCGGCGAAAATAGATTGGCAACTTCACTGGGGATCTGCATCCACTAATTCCCGGTTATTTTTAATAACTAGATGGTTGTAATTAGGAATTGACTCTAAAGCCTACATTTCCTAAATAAAAATTGAATAGAAAGCCGTTGGAAAATTCTTTAATCGTCTTAATCGTCCGTATGTGCTTATTTTGCTTTCTTTTCTTATCTTTCTAGGATCTTTTGCATTCATGCCGCATTTCTCTCTTCTCATCACTTTCTACTCATATTACCCTTCGGTACTGTTGTTAACTTTGACGGTGGATCCAGCCTAAACCTCACGTTTTTTGTACATCCATCCGAGAATTAGCAAAACTACCAACCGCAAGCCTAGTACCTTAAAGGTGCGTCAAAAGGAGTAGGCCCATAAAAATGCCCGAATCCTGTTTGCGGAACAGAGACTTTTGTAAGCCTAATGGACTAAAGCCAATGCATATAGTCAAAAACCTTAGTTACTTCCCCTAAGGAACACCTGATTCTGTTTGCTGTTATTATATTATGCCGCATTCATGTCCGGAGTTTATATCGTCAATCTCAAAAAAACCCCTTATTGTGAATACTAAATTTTTTTTGAGGCTCAAAACAGCCTGTTTTTCCGGATTGTCAGATTGCAAACAGTCCGGCCGGACCGGAGGCCATTCGGAAAGTTCACCAAAAATATGCCAATATGGTACTTGAAACGTCCGAAATATTACGAGGATCGCAGAGCTGGTCACGGAATATTTTTTGGAGGTACGGAACTCCCGAAAAAGCCTTCGGAATGAAAAATTAGCAAGTGGACCGCCGTACACGGCGGCGGCGCCCGCCATCCGCCTTCCACGGTGGCAGCTCCCGCCCTCCAGCCTAGTTTTTCCTATAAATACAGCCCCGAATCGACAGTTTTAGGCACTCAGTCTGTGTT
>NW_023591712.1:0-56878 GCF_014843425.1 Jatropha curcas | reverse complement strand
GGCGCCTGAAATCCTAACCAATAACCCCAACCATTTTTCATCCAAAACAAGCCATCTTGGATCCATTTCGACTTTTAAGGTGGACCCTTGGTTCTCAACAGGAAAAAAAAATACAACAATAAAACAAATCTTCTTTTCAAAGGCCCTCATAAGAGGGCACAAAATCTCCTTTTTCCAAGCCCTCATTTCAAGAAGGGAAAAACATCTTTCCAATCCTCATCTAAAAGCGCAAACATTCTTTTCAAGCCCTCATCTAAGAGGCCAAAACATCTTTTCCAAAGGGCCCTCATTTAACGAGGGACCAACAACGTCTTTTCACAGTCCTCTAAGAGGCACAAACATCTTTTCAAAGTCCTCTAAAGAGGCAAAACCATCTTTTTCAAGTCCTCTTAAGAGGCAAAATCCTTTTTTCCCAAGCCCTCCATTAAGACGCGCCAAAACATCCTTCTCAAGTTACCTCTAAGAGCAAAATTGCTTCTAAGTCCTCAAAGCCAGGCAAAAACATCTCTTAACATTGCCAATCATCAAATCCATGCATTTGATTCATTTCAATTGCACAAGAAAAAAAAAAACAACGGCCGGGGTTTCCTCCTTCTGCCCATCCTCAAAATTTTGCTCCTGTCAGACAGCCACTGGCTCTCCATAAATAGCCATATTTTTACTGAAGCCCAGTGGGCCGCCCGGCAACTGTGAATACTTCAAATTTTTGAGGCTCGGAAAAGCCAATTTTTCCCTGACTGCAAACAGTCCTCGGCCGCGGACCGGAGGCCATTTTGGCTAAAACCCTTTTACCGGAGTCTATGCAATTATCGGTACTTAAAACGTCCGAAACAAATTACGAGGATCGTAGAAAACTGGTCCCCGAATTATCTTTCTCGGAGGTCCGCGAACTCATGGCGAACAACGTCTTTTTTCCCGGACTGCAAACCAGTTCCGGCCGGCTGACCCGGAGGCCATTTTGGAAGTTCACCAGCAACAACATATCGCCCAATTATGGTTACTCTGAAAATGGGTCCGAAAAATTACGAAGATCGATAGAACTGGTCCCGCGAATACTTTTTTGGAGGTCCAGGAACCTCCCAAAAAAAAGGCCTCCGCGAACGACGAAAAAAAAGCACACGGGCCAGCCCACCCTCAAGGGGCGCTCCAGCCCACCCTGGTCGGGCGGGCCAGGACACCTGGCCCTCGGGTCTCTTCTTTCCTATAAAATTGGCCCGGGGCTTCCGTTTTTACCACACTCAGTCTGTGTTGGACAGACTCTTCCCTATCTCCCTTACGGCGCTCCTTGCGATTCTTTACTGCTTTCTCTGCATTTTTTTCTTAACTTTCTAGCTTTTATTTTTATTGTTGATTACTTGGTCACTTAACAATTAAAATTAAAATTAATTCCCTTACACGAAGGAAGCTTAAACCTGAGGAAGCAAACGCGGCCCGATTCCGACAAATCAGGTACATGAACTACAACTCTGCCTTTTTTATATTTTAGCACCTTCAAATGCAACTTCTCTTCTACTCCAATAATTCTACAACGTGCCATAAATTGCACTCATGCCATTCATTAGGCAAACATAAACCTGCCTCAATCAAATATGATGAAGCTTAAATACCCGGTTAATTCAATAATCGTCGCCGTATTAATGATTAAAAAGCCGACAATACTTGGCCTAAAAAGCCTAGTTAATTAATAACTACGGGTTTTAACTTGCCCTTTATTCTTCGAACACAGGTCCGGACTCTAAGTCCAATGGAATCAATAATTGTGCGCTAAAAAAAGCCTTAACATCAATCAGCGTCTTCGGCAAACAAATTGCCGACCAATTAAATCAACCACACTTTTGGCAACAAATTGCCCACGGTTCAATCAATTTTGGCAAACACACATTGCCTATAAATTAGAATAACCAACCTTTTAGCGCGACAAATCGCTTTAAAATCAAAAAGCTTGTGGCAAATCGCCTCTGGACATTAAATCAATTCATTTGGCTAAAAGCCCTTAAATCAGTCATTCTTGGCGAACAAACGCCCTCGAATAATCACTTTCTGGCAAACAAAAATTGCCCAAATTTTTAGCTAAACGCCCTTCAATACCAACTTTTGGCACAAAGCCTTAACTCACGTTGGCGCACAAAAATCGCCTAAAACCAATTTTTGGCAATAAATTGCCTTAAATCACATTCAATTTTAGGCCAAAACAATTGCCTACAAATCAATCTTTTGAGCTAAAAGCCATTTAAAATCAACATTTCCTGGCATCAAATTGCCCTCAACACAATCAATTTCTCAGGCAAAATCGCCTAAACAACAATGCACCAAAAGCATACACCCACTCATGCATTAAGCATACCCATGTCAAAGGCCCTTACAAGAAGGCCTATCGAACTACGTGACTTTGATCTTCCATTCAACACGGAAGTACGTAGGCACGTTTGGGATTTAAACCCCGAGCGGGCACACGTCAAAATCACTTCTCAATTGTTCCAATACATCATTCACCTTGCAAAGCATCCATTGTTCATTGGCTTAGCTACAGCATTGACATAAGTCTCGAGATCTACCTCGGGTCGTAGACCATGGCCTTAACATTGGTTCAATTCAATCTAGCATTTCTAGGCTTACATTTTAAATGGAGTCACTTTAGTCTTTTTTTTTTTTCCTACGTTTACCCCTAAAATAATTAGTTTACCCTAAAATAATTAAACAAGGTGGCGACTCACACATCACGTGCATTTCTTCCTTAGTCACATGCATCCATATGCCATATGATGTTTGGGGAAGGGTTCACACAAGGATGGAAAAGGATCTCGTCCAAGAACTTGGACTCAAATCTGATCATACTCGTTATATAGGCCAGCCAGAAAATCATACACACGTTCTACTTCAATCAACTTATGAACTTAAGTCGCATCATCAATACATTTTGCTTGAAAGTCTTGGTAATAATCCAGTTCCTGCCATAACCCACGAAGTTCAGCAAAATACTGAGTGATAGTCAGATGTCCCTGCTTGGTTTTATGAACTTTCTATCGCAATTCATACCTTTGAGCATAGTTTCCAATTTGCGAGTAGGTCTGTGAAGCGACATCCTATACTTCTTAGCTGTATCAATAAGTAAATATCCTCAGGAAGTAGTTGGCTGCATAGAATCGATTAGCCAAGACATAATAAGGGAGTTCTCTTTGGCTGCATACGAATCGATTAGCCAAGACATAATAAGGGAGTTCCTCTACATTCCCCACTTACTTATTTAACTCGGAAAATGTCCGAAAACAGCGTGTTCGGGGTGCCTCCCACCGTCAAGAACCCCTGCAAACCTCTAGGCCTCAATGAATACGCAAATAGGATCGAGGACCAAAGCCAAGTAAATTTGTGCCATCCTACACTCACTGGACTACATCTTAGGAGTGACAGGGATTTTTTCGAGTTGAAAACTAAGTCTATTGTTGGCTCAAGGGCTGATCGATTTGTAAATCTCTCGGATTTGCATGATTAATAAAAAACGAAACATAAATTTAAAATATATGTTACCTTGCTTGGCTAATTCTTATTCTATATGCAAGAAAATTCTTTGGAAAGCAAAATCATCACAAAGGCACAATCCATACTTTGAGTATAAAGATTTCGAAGACCTAGTAGGCTACGGTATTTATGAAACTTTGTAGGAAGAGAGAAAATCCATAGATGAGCACACAACAACTCCTTTTTCTCTCCAAAAATACTTTTTTCGGGGAAATTAAGTTTCTCAAAACTTAATTTTCTATTTTCGACAAAATTATTCCTTCAAATCGAAAAGATTATATCCTAAACTAAAGAGCCCATTTCTTTCTCTAATGTATCTTTGCGTAATAAAATCACTTCACCCTTTTCGCGACCAATATATTTTGCAACGATCTAAAAGTGTTTTTTTTAAAAGTATTCTCTTCACCTTAAAATACAGCCGAAACATCTCTTCTCCGGTTTGGTAAGTGCATCTATTCCGCAAAATAGTTGGCTCTCCAAATAAAATGCCTGTCGAAAATCCTTTTCTAAAGGCAAAGTTTGAAAATCGGGTTTTATTCTCCTTACCAAAAAGCGAGATTCAAAATAATTATTCAGGTCTAACAAAAGCATTTCAACAATCTTCTTAAATACAGGAAAGGAAGATACTCTTGATCTCTTTTCCAAAAGGTGACAGCTCCTTTGTTTCCGTATTATAAAGCGAACATTCACGGCCTTAAACATTTGGTGAAAGCTTAAGAGTATTTGTTTTTAAGAGCACTCCTCTCTCATTGAACGAATCCTTTTCTCTCAACCACCTACTCCTACCCCCATTTTCTATTTCTCATCTCTATTCTTAACGTTTTCAATATTTTTGCAAAGCTGAAAACGGGAATTTTTACACATTACCTTTTTGAAAACATCTCTATGCTTCTAACACTCGCAAATCCTTTCTAACTCTGATCAAAATTATTTTCCTACCCCGCCTGCTGCTTATATACGGCATTTCCTTCTGTCTATTCTGTGCACATTTGTATTCAATAGTAGACAGGCTCGTTCATTTCGCGTAAACTTTTTGTGGTAATAGCTTACGGTTAGAATCTATCTGACTGATAGAGCGTTTATTCAACGCGACCTTCCCATGTGGGCGCATCAAAGTAATGTCTTGAATCGAGTTTTCTGTACTCACCAAAAACAAAACAGCGGTTGAGGTAACTTAGAACCTTTGGCAAAATCTCAGTGGGCGACAAAAGTAGATCTAGGTTCTTTGAACCATCTATTGCCCTTGTACTTGTAGGTTTGGTCTCTTACCCTTCTAAAAGAGATAACCTTTAGTGTTACCCTTTAAAAGAGATAACATAGTTGAGGATCTCAAGATGCGTCTTAGGGAGTGGATGTAGGCGAGTTAGTGCCGAACCACTATAAATCTCAGTGTTAATCTTTTTACTTCTGAAGTTTGCTTGATTTTACTCATTTTACACCTCTGTTTAATCTTTAGAAATGCTAAAATTGTTATTGATTCGGATGTTCTAAAACTGTAATAAGTCTTATCTTTTCTGAACATTAGAACTCCGATATTCTAATAAAGTGAATATACTATGTTCTAACTATTGTTCTATTCGCAGTATAATTCACTGATTGGGTTTCTATCTTATTTTCTAAACTTTATGAGGATGTTCTAATCCTGATAACTTTCCATCATAAAGTTACTCTGATATTTGATTAAGGCTCTGTGAAGAGGCCTTCTTGCTGAAAGAAGTTCTGGAACTTTTACATAAACTATCTCTTCACAAGCGTTATATCCGGTTTCTGCAAAACTTTCATGAAGGAAGCGTTCCTAAGTTCGATAACTTTCCCTTCATACACCAGCAAGCTCCTGATATCCTGTCACAAGTTCAGTGTGACAGCGGTTTTCATAATCAAACTAGCTGCACTTTGCACAGACTTCTATATCTGAAATTAGGAAACATTGTTGAGAGATTCTAATCCACTATTCTACTCTCACAAAGTGCTTGTGTGTTTTTCCGCCGTGCACTCTAGGAATCTAATTCCATGTTTCTAGAATTTGCTAAAAATTTATCTTCAGCTATTTAGGCTGCACTTAGAATTCTAATTCATGTTTAGAATTTCTAAAATTTATTTCAGTATTTAGAAAACCCAATTCACCCCCCTCTTGGGTTGTGCATATATATTCGGGACCCACAGTCTACACTTTTTTTCTTCAACCATATTGTCAGTCTAAAAAAATTCAAAAAACTGGAACCAAAAGTCACATAGGCAGCAGTATGTGAGATGAAATCAAAAAATTAACCAACACAAAGTCAAAACTGGTACTGAGTGACCAGTTGGTCTTAGTCGCAGCACCAAAACAAGACCACTGGAATAAGAATCGTCGGTAAAGGTCACTGAAAAACGCTGCACACACTGGCGCGTGAAGAAAGGCCAAAAACTTCCAGCAGCGCATGTGCGCACGCACATCATTTGATGGCGATGGAATTTGACCGGAAGGCCAATCGGCGGTTGCTCCTCCTTCTGAAGTGGGCAGTGATAACCAACTTCCTCTCTCAGTGGCGCTACTTGAAACTCAGACCTATTTATGGATAAAAAAACCTATGCCGAAAAACCACTGCAAGGCTCTTTGATGGAGGTCCATCTAGCCTAGCCTTACAAGCTGTCCTAGACATGGGCCTTGGTCTTGACTCCATTAGTGAAGTTGATGAAGACACTCCAAGTGAAACACTCCCATTAGTGAAGTTGATGAAGACACTCCAAGTGAAGATGGACTTAGTGAGAGTAACATGTTCAACCTGAAGCTACAGCTCCTTTTGGGGCCATTTGTCCTTCAAACCATCATCTTTGAAGACAACAATCAAAGACCACTTGGTTGATCATTGACTATGAATTTCAGCCCATTTGTGCCCAGCTATGCTCAACCCTACCACTTGTGGCTATAATTAGCACTAGCTATCTTCAAACCCTACCATTTGTGCCCATAATTAGCACTAGCTGTCTTCAAACCCCACCATTTGTGCCTATACTTAGCACAAGCTGTCTTCAACCCCACCATTTGTGCCCTCAACCCCACCATTTGTGCCCATAACTAGCATTAGTTGTCTTCAACCCTACCACTTGTATCCATAATTTGGTGCCCTTTGAAATTATGTTTCTTTAATTATTTTAATGGCTACTAATGTGATGGCCATTGTGTTTCCCTATTTAAAGGGGCTCTTGTGTACTTTGAAGGGAGAATTATCTTGATTAACAAGAAGGTGTTAATCACATTTGGGTTTTATTAGTTTCCAAAAACTATTCGGTTTTGTTTGTTTCCAAAAACAATCATCTATCTTTGTCATTTTAGTTTCCAAAAACTATTCGGTTTTGTTTGTTTCCAAAAACAATCATCTATCTTTGTCATTTTAATCTTCATCATCAGTCACTTAGCCTTTCATCACATTTTCAATCAAGTCAAACCTACGGCCAAGGCGTGCACTGTAGCACGGGCGTGCCATTGTAGCATGGGCACTATAGCTGTAGCACGGGCGTGCTCTCTCCACTCTAAGAGTCAGACGCTAGCACGGCCAGGGCGTGCACTGTAGCACGGGCGTGCTCTCTCCACTCCAAGAGTCAAACACTAGCACAGCCAGGGCGTGCACTGTAGCACAGGCTTGCCACTGTAGCACGGGCATGCTTTCTCCACTCCAAGAGTCAGACGCTAGCATGGTCAGGGCGTGCACTGTAGCACGGGCACTGTAGCACGGGTGTTTCTCCATCAAAAACATAGCCCCTTTTCACCACGCCATCACTCTAATACCATGTAGTTTTTCAAAAGAGAGTTTTATTTCTATATTGTGTTGTAATTGTCCAATCTCTACTATATATATATATAACTATATATTATACTACTATATACTATATATACTATAATATATATTAATCATACAAAAGATTGTTCCAATCATACGAAAGTACATCAAATAAAGGAATAAACCTAAATTAGGGAAACTACAATCATTCTACCTAATTAGGAACTAAACTAACTAGGCAAAGACAATATTTACCTTTAATTCACAAGCATTCTCAACACAAGCTACCTAAAGTCTAGTATGAATGATTCAAGTAAATTTTTATTTAGAAAAATGGTTTTTCTAGAGGAAATCTGTATATATACAAAGATTGTTCCAATATAGAAAGTAATCAAATAGGAATAAACCTAAATTAGGAAATACAATATTTACTCTAATTAGGAATAAACTTAAACTAGGAAAGACAATATTTACTTTAATTACAAAGATTTCAACACAAGCTCCTAAAGCTTAGTATGAATGATTAAGTAATTTTTTATTAGAAAATGGTTTTTCTAGAGGAAATTGTGGATACTACACTATTTATTAAGAATAAGGCACATGATATTCTAGTTGTGCAAATCTATATTGATGACATAATCTTTGGTTCAAGTAACAACATTCTTTGTAAGGAATTTTCTAAGACTATTTAAGGTGAGTTTGAAATGAGTATGATGGGAGAAATAAACTTCTTCCTTGGGCTTCAAATCAAACAATATGACAATGGAATCTTCATCAAACAAGGCAAGTACACTCAAGAACTGTTAAAAAAGTTCAAAATAGAGAATGCCAAGGTATGTAGCACACCAATGAGCCCATCCTCAAAATTAGAAAAACATGAAAATGGAAAGGATGTGGATATTAAGCTGTTTAGAAGTATAATTAGCTATTTACTATATGTAACTGCAAGCAGACCTGATATTCACTTTAGTGTTTATTTATGTGCTAGAATTCAATCATATCCCAAAGAATCTCATTTAATTATTGTAAAAAGGATTCTGAGATATCTTTGTGGAACTTCTAATTTGGGTTTGGTATTCTAAAGATGATACATTTGATCTTGTTGGGTATAGTGATTCTGATTTTGTAGGAAGCAGAGTGGATAGAAAGAATACATCTAGAACTTGCCAATTTTTGGGTGGCGCCCTTGTATCTTGGTTTAGCAAGAAGCAGATTTTTGTTACTCTCTCTACTGTAGAAGGAGAATAAATTGCTACCGAGAGCTGTGTTGCACAAGTTCTATGGATCAAGCAACACTTGGCTAACTATGGTCTGAAATTCGAAACGATTCCAATCAAATGTGACAACACCAGCCCTATCAACTTGTCTAAAAATCTAGTCCAGCACTCTAGAACCGAGCATATAGAACTCAGACAACACTTCATTCGTGATCATGTTCAGAAAGGTGATATAGTGGTTGAGTTTGCTCCTACTGAAAAGCAATTGGCAGATATATTCACTAAGCCTTTAAATGAAAGCCAATTCTGCTTAATTAGAAGATAACAAGGTATGTTGATCCTCAAACCTTAACTTTAGAACTCTGTTTGTAATGTTCTAAATGCTTTCTTGTGCTTGAGAATGAAAGACCTATTCTATGTTGTATGTTTTTGCAAATTCTAATTCTGTATGCACTCTTCTGAAGTACAGTGTTTTGTGTCTAAAAGAACTTAATCGAGTTCTGATGTAGAGTTCTAATGTCACCATCTACATCAAGTTCAAATTTTGTTAGACAAGTCAAGTCGGTCAATTTTTATTTCTGCTGTTTTGTTTAATTCTTTTATTTTCAATTTTTTTTTATAAAAGAGACAGTAGGTTTTTAATTATGTGTGTCAGTTTTATTTATTGAGCTTATCAATAAGTTGCAAAAAGTCAAATCAGTAACCTTTAGCTTCTCCTTAAAACTGCTTTTTCAACTTTCAAAAACTACCACATTTATTCTTTTCTTTCTCTCTCCCACATTCCTGACACACCCTTTCTCTCTCAATTAAAACTACCCATTAAATCTCCTTTCTCTCCTAAAACCATAATCGCACTCAACCTTCTACTCTCTCTCTCTCTCTCTCTCTCTCTCTCTCTCTCTCTCTCTATTTCTAGCATCTTCTTCTCTCTTTTTCTCCAAATGAAAGCCTAAATTCTCACAGAACCAAGAAAATAGCCATGTCTAAATCAATTTCTTTGTCTTCTGAATCAATGTCTACTGAGGAACTCAACATCCTCACGAAATTAACCAAGAAATTAAAGAAGTTAGAACCAAAACTCAATTAATCCACAAAAGAATCCAGCTCTGTGAAGGAGAAGTCAAAGCCCAAACTTGAGAAAGCCAAAGGAAAAGGGAAGACGACATAAAAGGATACTGGTTCTCAAAGTAAGGGTAAGTTGACTCTGTCCCCAAACTCTTTGATGCGCTCCTATGTGATAGACTGGAAATTTTTTGAAAAAATAGAGTTTAAGTTAGGAAGTTGTTCGAATTTCAGGGGTGAATGGATTTTTGTCAATAAATAAGCCTTGTTATGAGAATGTTGTTAAGGAGTTTTACAGATCTATTAGAGAAACTAGGCATGAGATATTTTTTATGAAAAACATGGATGGGGAGACTAGGCTGTTGTTCCTGACTAACCTTAGCAAAATTTATAAAGTACCTAATAATGGGACTAAAGTAACTAAGATTAAGGAGACAACTAGGCTTACTGAGTATAAGAGGGATGAGTTCATTAGAAAAATCACTAAGAAGGGGACTGTAGAAAAACAAGTTGTGATTGATTGCTCTGATCTTCATGAGAATATGAAGTGTTTGTACAAACTTATTGTGCATTATGTATTTCCTAAGAGTGGATCACTCACTTATGTTAATCAAATCGAGCTTTGTTTGATGTGGCATATTGTTGAGAAAAAGCCCTTTAATTTGTGCTATGCCATATTTGATAAAATGCAGAGTAATCCTAAGAAACTACCCTATGGAATGGTTTTAACCCCTATCTTTGAATTTCTTAGAGTAAATCTGGAAAGAAAGAAATGCTACAGTGTGTCTAAGTTAGACAGTAATTCTTTGAAGAACAAGGATGAAAAAGAAGAACAAGTAAAGAAGAAGGATCAAGGGAAAGAAAAAAGAAAAAGAAAAGGTAGAAGAAGTAGGAAAAGAAAAATAAGAGAAAGTGAGATCAGATAAGAAGAAAGTGAGATTAGAAAAGGAGAAGTTAGGATTAGAAAAGGAAAAGATGACTTTAGAAAAAGAAAAATCAGAATTAGAAAAGAAAAAGAGAGAAAAAGCTGAGTCTGAAAAAGAAAAGGTGAGATTAGAAAAAAGAAAAGGAAAATTAGAAGAGGCAGAGTTAGAAAAGGAGAAAGGAGCAGAATTAGATAAAGAAAAAGAAAAATATCAAAGAAAAGAGAAAGAAAAAGAAGCAGTAGCTGAAGATGAGGTTCCTGAAGACAGAGGGAACTTTGGGGATTTTGATAGACCTGAAACTAAGGAGATAATAAAGGATAAGGAAGAAAATGAAGCTGAAGAGGTTAACGAGCCTAAAATTCAGAAGCTAGAAATCAGTGATGAAGAAGAGCTGGAACCAAAATTAGAAGCTGGAAAGGCACCTGAACAAACACTTGTGCAGAAAAATAAAGAATCTGTGTTGGTTGAGATAGAGAATGCAGCTAATTAAAGAGTACAACAATGAGCTTGGAGACGCCATTAAGCAGGGAAAAGAAGTAATGGTTTATACTCAGTCACTAATCGATTATTTGGAGAAAATGAAAAATATAAATCAGAGGAGGTTGGCTACCCTTAAAGTTAAAGCTGCAACCAGCACTCCAACTTCTTCAAAAACCAAAAGGTGCAAGCATACTGCTTAGAGACAGCCAGACTGGAGAGGCGAACCCCCTTTGCACCCATCTTCCAAAACAACCAAGGACTCAATTGAATCCACACATGCTCAAAACCTCAAAAGTTCAAAGAAACTCAGAATTGAACTTGAAAACCAGTGACCTTTTACCCAAACATTTCTAACCAGATTTTTTTGCAAAGACTTTATGATAACTTATTTCGTGTTTGTGAACGTTTTGTTTATGTTTGTATTCTGTTTGTGTTATACTCTGTTTATGTTATATCTGAATTTTTTGTTTATGTTGCTAGGTTATTTTTTTAACTTGGTTACTTTATTACTTAATTGTTTTTTTTTACCTTTTTTTCTGATAACAAAAAGGGAGAGAACAGAGTATATTCTTAAGTACTTGTGGAAGAACATAGTATAATTTTTTTAAGTACTTAATCTCTATGCTTATCCTGCTCTAACTGTGACTCTTTTTGTTCAAATGTTTGTGTGAACAGAATATGCTTATCTTGAGTAGTTGTTTCTGATTGTTAGAAATTAGATCCTCTATTCTAATTCTAAAATCTATTTCTTCTCTTATTTGTGCTCCATTCTAAATCCCTAAGCGGTTATATTGCACTTATTCAGAGGGAGTCTTTATATGCTTACAAAAGTTCTAATCTTGCTTTATTAGAAATCTTTTGAACTTAGAACTTTTATTCTATTGTAATGCATAAATTCAAGGGGAGCACTTGTTCCTATGTATGATAAATTTATTAGTTTTATCAAATCAAAAAGGGGGAGATTGTTGGCTCAAGGCCAACTCTATCCTAAGATATTGATGATTATGCAAACCAAATAAATTTAATATTTTTGTATGTGCTAAAGAAATTTTATGCATATTTATTTGTAATGTTGAAATTATTGAAGAAATCAAGCTTTTACAAGCTAAGATTTTTTATTGAAGACCATGAAGAACAATGAAGACATTTTAGTGGTTAGTATTTTATTAAATCTTAGGAATTATTATAGGATAGAGAGAAAATTATATTATAAGCACCAAATCTATTTATCTCTCTTAAAATTAATTTTGAAATGCTTTTGATAAAAATATTAAGAAGAAATAGCCAAATCATTGCTTTTTCCATTTTCCAATTTGAAAAAGATTTTTGGAGTAAATCTTGTTTGTGGCTATTAAATGAATTACTGCAAAAGCAGTTTCTGATTCTGATAGAGCTGAAAGTTTCTTATGTAAAGTTACACAGCCTTCTAATAGTAACCCTTCAACTCCAAGCTTTGCATGTAAGCTTTAAAAATTTGGATTGACAGCCCATTTTAAATGCAACCTATGCACTGCTTATTTATTATAGTGTCATAAACACTCATTACATTTTAAAGCTATAATCCCAAGTTATTTATAGCGGGATTATCACCTTTTTCTATAAAAGCTCTTCCTCTTTCAAAAGCAAATGTTGGCAAGAGTAAGAGACCATTGTTCAAAGAATCAAATCACTCAAAACTCTCTCTTCGACCCCCTTCATTTCTTTTCTTCTATATTCTTCAAGAAAAACTTTTAAGAGAAAAGAAATCTTGTAACAACTCTTTTGAAGAACAATTCTGAACTTACCTTCTGTTTTTAAATCTATTTTCTGTTCTTCATGTGCATATGTTGCATTTCTATCTGTATATATATATATATTGTTGTTATCTATTGTGGACTAAAGGTTTTTAAATGAGAAACATTTGTATAATAACTTAGGTGAGAAGCTATGTTGTAAAAGGTTATCAAGTGACTTTCTCCTTGTGTGAGATTCTAATGTCTTGATCTGAGTTTTCTGTTCTCTGCAAAACAGAAAGGTAGAGGTCGACTAGAATCTTTGGAATCTAGTGGATTAAATGTTAGATCTAGATTTTGATATATTTCTTTATAATTGTTGGTTTGTCTTTTATCCTTTAAAAGAGATAACATAGTAGAAAATCTCGAGATGAGTCTTGAGAAATGGATGTAGGCGAGTTAGTGTCAGACCACTATAAATCTTTGTGTTATTCTTCTTTTATTTTCTGAAGTGTTGCTTGATTATATTCTGATTACACATTTGTTAATGTTTTTAGAAATGCAAAGTTGTTAATGACTTTCTGTTTGTAATTGTGAAAAAGCTTTATCTTTGTGGATCATTAGAACTCTGGATTTCTATATTGTGATTTCTCCAAGTTCTAATATGTCCTTTTATATTTTGTAGAAATCAGAATCTAAGTTATAATCAGTTTTCTAATTTTTCATAACCTTTGTGAGGAAGTTCTAAACTTGATAACTGACTCTCACAAACGCTTTCTAAATTTCGCATTATAGAATTCTAGTCTTGTGTTTTTAAAAGCTAAATTTTTAAAAAACTCAATTCACCCCCTCTTGGGTTATGTCATATAAAATGGAAATATTTCCCATGGTGCTCAGGAGGGGCCTCACAGGTTGGTTAGCAGAGACATGCAAGGGCATTGCATGCGACAGTGGTCCAATGTTTCTAGCCTGTTTTTTGCTGAATCGTTTGGCATAAGAGATACTTTGAGCTGGGTAAAAACTCACTTCAGTAATGAGGCCTCATGGCTATTACCGCTGTTAATAGGAATGAGGCTAATTTATCTTATGCTGGTAGTTTGATTGCAGGTTGTAGAGTACTTGCCACAAGTATTGCTAATCTTGTCATATGCTTTATAAAGAAATCAGTGAATTAGGTTGCTTATAGGCTAGCTAAAGCATCTGTTTCTATGACTAGCTCCTTGGAGTAGGGTGTTGTCCCTCCAGGCATAATTGATGATGTTTTACTCTTTGATATGAATAATATATAAGCATTTGATTTTTTTTTTTTTTTTAAATGTACTAAATCAAAGTTACTAATTTTAAAAGGATACATAAAAATTGGACATATTCATTTTTTTACTTCAATAGTAATTTAATATTTTTAAGTGATAAATTGTAATTTAAGTATGATAAAGTAAAAAGTTTATGAACATGGCAAAAAGAAGCCTTAATAGCTTACGGCTGAAAATTATTAGTTGATTTACTGCAAGCGTATTTGGTTTAATTGTTAGATTTAATTGTTAGGAGTTAATTGACATTTATCCACAAATAAATGTCATATTTGTGGATTTCAGAAATAATAAATTTTTTTCTATTTTTGACCCTTTGCAAATGACAAATATTAATTGCTATAATCCCCAAAAATATCTTTTTATATTATAAATAAAAATAATATAGTCAATTTATTTAATAATTTATTACAAATTAAATAAACTAAATAATTTTTTTAATAGACGTAAAAAGTAAAAAGTACAAATGTGACATTTATTTATGGATGAAGGGGTAACTACCATTGACTCGTTAACAAAGGAAAATATTAGTATTAATTAGCTTTTTAAAATCCAACAACATTGACTTGAAAGTTGGGTTTTAAAACTTTTTACCCTAACTAATAATTGAGTTTTATTTTATTTTGTATAAATACCCAAGTATCTATTTTTTTTTTTTCAAATACTCAATTATCCTTTTTAAATTACAACTTTTAAAACTAACATTTGTATGATTATAAATTATTAAAATAATAAATAAACTAATATATTTTTAATTAATTTTAGAAAATTATATTATTAATACTCAAGCCAAAAAAAAATTAAACATATACCCAAAATCATTTATAAGTTTTTTAATTTAACGTTTTTTATTTTTCAATTTAAATTAAAAATTAAAAAATAATATAATATGAAATATATTGTAATATATAAAAATAAGTATACATCTAAAAATCATTAAATATGTTAACAATATCTGTTAACAAAAATTTTTTAACAGCGCAATTGATGTAACTCTTTATCTCAGTTGATAGTTGACAACATTATTAACAGTTGATAATATTATTAATAGCTGATAGCTAGTGATTAACTCAGGATATGGACATTGTCAACAAAATGTAACTACAAAATCAACAGGTAGTTAAGACTTCTTTAGCTACCAACTTCTCTTAACAAACACTATATATAAAAATTATTGGTCTAATCTTAAAAAATGGCAGTATGTTTGGTCCAAAAGAGCAACCATTTCCATAACGAGTCATGTGTTTTACGCTGAGAATTCCTTCGTGAAACACGTGATTTTTCCCTTTTAATTTTAACTATTTCTGTAATTTTAGCCGGTGGAAATTACCGAACACGTCTTTTGACGTTGACTTCAAAGCAGACAAAATGAACGCTAAAAACAAAAAGGAACCCTAACACGCGCTCACTCCTTGCCGCCCATGGAAAATACTACGAAAATGACACATTTCTCTTCTTTTTCTTTTTCTTTCTTTTTTTTTTTTTTCCTTTTCTAATCTTACCCCGTAATAAATACTTTCTATTTTGGAGGAGAAAGGGGCCAAATAGACACGTGAGACTAACTTGGACATATCTGACTGCATGCATGGCCATATCATTTATTTTTTTATTTCTTAAATTAGGAGAATTATTATTTAAATACTAAAATTGCACCAAAATTATTAATTCATTTACATGATCTAATAAAATTCACTAATTCCATAAAATTTAGCCTTGTAAAAGTATTTTGTTTAAATAATATTATTTTTAACTAATTAAGTGTGGATTTATTGATCTTTTTATATTTTATAAAAGATATTCAAAAGATGATTATCCATATACTTTACATCCTATAATATTAAACCTCTTATAAATATAAAATTATCATTTTTCCGGTTTCAAAATCACCAATTTCGCTTTAAAAACCATAGATTTCAGTTTAAAAATTATGAAACAGAAACAAACTGTTTTTAAGTGGTTTAAGATTCTTTTGGAACTGCCGAATTTAATTTTATTCCATTTATAAACTAAAATTAGATAATTTATTTCAAACTTTTTAGTTTTTTAAATTTATTACAAAGGGAGCATGGACAGAGCCAAAGAGAGAGCGAAGCAAAAGACCGATCGAGCTTTAATAAATGATAATAATTAAATATTAAAATTGAACAATTTAACAAAAATTCTTAAATATTTTTTAAAAAATTATAATAAAAAATGTCTTTAAAAAATATTTTTTACCATTTGAAACCGGTATGGTCGATTTTAAACTAAAATCATCGATTTCGATTTCAAAAAATGAAGAACTGAAATCGAATTTTAAGTATACAATTTCAATTATGGTTTAGAATCAAGAATGGTTAACCATCGTTTAATATCAGCTTTAATCAATTTAGTTTCAATTTGATTTTTTAAGTATACAATTTCAATTATGGTTTAGAATCAAGAATGGTTAACCATCGTTTAATATCAGCTTTAATCAATTTAGTTTCAATTTGATTCTGATTTGATTAGAATCCTTTATGGTTTAGAATCAAGAATGGTTAACTATCGTTTAATATTAGCTTTAATCAATTTAGTTTCAATTTGATTCTGATTTGATTAGAATCCTTTCTATTTTCGAATAGAAAAGGAACTAAAGTGACACGTAAGACTAACTTGGACAGATCCTGAACGAATACATGTCCATACTATATACATTTTTTATTTCTTAAATCACAAGAGTTATTATTATTTAAGAATTTCAGGTGGACTAAATACTAAATCCACGAATGGCATATAAGAATAGCAAGTCAGTTAACTAATTAGTTAGTATTATCTCTTTAGCATTATTTGCCCCAAACCCAAATAAGTCCACATCACCCATTTTTATTTCATGGTACACCTTTGCCCTTTCAATTTGTAAGAATTATTTAAATATTAAAATTGCCCTAAATTATTAATTCATTCATATTATCTAACAAAATTCATTAATTCCATAAAGTTTAGTCTTCTAAAAATATTTTTGTCTAAATAATATTATTTTAACTAATTAGATGTTGCTTTATTGATTTTCTCACATTTAATAGAAGATATACAAAAGCAAAAGCTTTGGAATTCTAGTCTTCTTTACTATAAAAAATTTCAATAATTTAGTAAGAGTTATTTAAAAAAGAAAAAGACTATCTCCGTACTGTGTAGCTTATAATATTATTTCAATCTATTAAATCTCTTATCAGTAAAAAAATATTATTTTTTACTATAAACAATCATATAATATTTGATTATTTTATTTTTCCTATTTAATATAGTACAATTATTTAAATATTTAGCGACTTATAAGTATTGTCCTTGTCCGCATGTAACAGTTGAGATATATAATGAAATAATTTAATAAGAGTAAACTTAGAATCAAATAAAATATTTGTTAAAAAAGAATCAAATAAAATAATTTTACTAAATAATGAAAAATGAGTTAATAATTTCCGTCAAACCTAGGACTACATAATAATGCTCTTTTAAGTTTTGCAATAATGATTTTTGTGTGGGTTTTATAAAGCCAATTACGGAGCTAGAATTTTTTCATAGGGAAGGTGAAAATATATTGTCTTTTAATACGATGAATAGAAAATAAATCTGATTAAAAAAATATTTAAAAATAGTATAATTACATGAACGAATATATTACATGCAATCAAGATTTTTTTAATCAAAAGAGCATAAATAACAATAAAATAATAGAAATTTTTTTATTATACATAATGACGTTCAATAGGAAAGAAATAATTTTCAAAAATTTACATATTAGAAATTATAATGAAAAAATAATTTTTCAAAAATTTACATATTAGAATTACTAATGAAATAATTCTTAGTATTTTAAATTCCTAAATATGTTTTATTGTATTTTAAAATTCAATCAAATTCAATTTATACTAGTTCTAAAACTATTAAAATAGATTGAATTATAATATTAAATTTATTTCTTTGAATAAATTAAATATCATATGTGTTTATTCAAATGAATTTCTTAAGGTTTATTTAAGTTGTTAAGTTTTAATTAAATAACGAATAATAAACAATTAAAATATAAATTTAGAATAGTATTGTATGTTTTAATATTTACATGAATTTTATGTATCCATAAAATGGAATCAAATTCAAAACTAAAATTTAAAAATAATATAAAATTAAATAACCTGAAATTAAAATTAATGCTATAAGTCTATATGAAAATTGTGAAACTTTATATGCTTATTTATATATAAATATATACATATATTTAAACTAACTAAATCTGTATAAAATTTAATTAAAATTGTTTTTATATAAAGAACTAAAAAACAAAAATGCTGCAGCCACTTCGACTTAATCCCTAATCTAGTTAGATGAGATATAAGAATCATACCACTAAGTAGATTACATAATTTTAACTCTAAAATTAATCTTGAAAATTCTTTCTCCATTGATCATTATCAATCACAAAAAAAAAAAAAAAAAAAAAAAAAAAAAAAAAAAAAAAAAAAAAAAAAAAAAAAAATCAAAAAGCAAGGCGAAAAAAAAAAAAAAAAAAAAAAAAAAAAAAAAAAAAAAATCAAAGCAAGGCGGCAGTGGCCCCCAGCCCCTGGCTCGGTCACTTTACAAAGCCATGCGTCAATAAAAATATAAGCCCTAACGGGCGAGGTAGGTGATTGGGTTGGTGGGTCCTAACTCCGTATATCCAACATCAGCATACAATTATGTGTATCCATAATTTCTCTTTGTCATCCACATCGCCAAGTAACAATATTGTGATCAACTCAATTTTAATTTCGAGGCAAAATAAAAGTTAATCTCGTAGAAGATTCTAGATTTATTTTTTTAGAATAAAATGATATATACTATTAAGACGAAAAAAGTCAAATCAATGGACATAAAAAAATTTATAAAGAAAGGAATTTTCTCTATTTAAATTTGCTCGAGTATTCTTAATTAATGTATGAGCTACTTTATTACATTTCTTAAATATATGATTAACGAAATAGAAAATCATATTCCACTAATATTTTTAACTTCAAAGTTATGGCTTCCAACTCTTATAATAGGGGAACTTCCTTTTGTGTAAGTTGAACCGTAGCAAGACAATCTGACTAAGATTAATCTTAAAAATTCATTCTCTACTGATCGTGATATTATAAATATTATAGCTTCGACATTTACATATTCATGTGATAAAGATGATGATGATCTATCCCCATGGCACATCAAAACTCATTAACTACTTTGTCCTCTATTTCTAAAAATAGACAATTTTATTCCTAGTTTTTGAATCCGTTAAACGCTTAGTTATTTCCAATATCCATATTTTGATACTAATGCTATCTGTTAATAAACAAAATGAGAAACAAACGTGAGAAATGAAATTTTTATCTCAAAATTATCCTCCAGTAATTCCAAATTCTGAAACCGATTAACTCAAATTTCCTTGTGAAATCCAAAAACTTATACTAGTAAATAATCCACAACACAACCATTAATAAACTAATAAAAAGAAGAAAATCCAGATTCACGGTAAGAAATTCGCAACAATTAATTTTTAGAAACGAGATTATTCAGTTTCTAATTAGAAATGGATCAGAGCTCAAAATCTTTTACAAAATTTAGAAATGGATTAGGAGCCAATTAGACATATTATAAAATAGAATAATTAGAAAGAAAATATTTGTTGCTAATTTTCGCGCGCACAGTATAGAATTGGATATTAAAAATGGATTTTGAATTCGTTTCTAAATTTTTTAAATATTTATGTCCATTTTTCTATTCATTTTATGTTGTTTTGCTCTAATTGATCAATCACATTAACTGACCTATGACTTTAAGAGCTTACTTTATATAAGATCTCTTCCTTTTAGTTTTTTTTTTTATGCTTCTTGAATTGCTGATTTTATTCCATCTCATTTGGCATACAAAAGTCTTTTAATTATTACGAATGTTTTATTTTGTGCCACCATTGTTAACTTTGTTATACAAAAAGTCGATGAGGTATTCCATATTTTTATCTATGGCTAATGATATTCTTACTTCACTAAGCTATACTTTGCACTGTCTCAACCAGACTTCTACAAATACTCACATCAATGTGACGATGATGCTACTATTTAAGTAGTTTTAGTTTCTTTGTACTCGTGAGATATAAATATAATATTTGAGTCATAAATTAAGTTGCTTTATTTGTAAGAGACAATTTTCAACATTGTTTTAGTTGCTTAATTTTATGCTTATTTTTTTATTTTAAATTATTTTAAAATAATATAAAATTAGAAAAGGATTTTGGTAAAAAATTATAAATATAATTTTAATTCAATTACATACTTAGAAATGGATAATATTTAGAAACGTAATTTGAAACGGATTTAGCAATGCAAACATATCAAAGTATGAGTTACTAGTGAGATAGAAACGAAACCTAGAAACTTATAATAATATCTAGAAATGGATTTAGAGACATAATAAAAATGGATTAGCAACTAATTAACAATGGATATAGAAATGGATTTAGAGAAGAAAAAGTAATGAATCAAAAACGGATTTTGTTGCCAATTACATAAAAAAAAAAAAAAGAAATGGATTTAGGACAAATTATAAAAGGATATTAATGTTGTTATATTAGCAACGAATTTCTCATCGTATAAATAGAATGACCTAAAAATTCAAGGAGTTCAAAAGTTAGAAATAAAATTGTGTATTTTTAAGAATAAAGGGGAAAATAAAATAGAAATAATTACTCTCTTTGTCCTAAAGTATAAGTCATTTTTGAATAATTATATTATCCCAAAATCTAAATCGTTTTAAGTTGTTTAAGGAGTAATTAATATTGTTTTTCCAATGTTACCCTTATTTATTAGATACAATAAGGAATAAAGGTCAATTTAGTCATTGAATTTGTTTAGTAGGATCAAAAGGGTCAGATTTGACCTATTAGGCAAATTTAGCATTGTAAAATTATTAAAAAGATCCGATTTAACTTTTTAGGCCAATTTAACCCTTGAACTTGTTTTGATTTTTACAAATTAATAATTGATTTAATTTAACATGATTGACTTTTTATTTCCTTTTTGTCTTTCACTCAAAATTTTCCAACACGTATGAATATAAATTTAAAATTCATAAAAACATCATTCTTGTAATATAATAAATTTAGAAACATGCATTATAATTTTAATTTATTCAACATGAAAAGTGCATAGATTTCATAAGTAATAACCCAATAATAGAGGTTAATTTTAAAATGTTCAAATTAATATATATTTATAAACTCAAAGCCATCAATTAAGGTAAAGAGAGATATTATATACTTCATATATCATTTTTCTATATTTTATAGTTAATTAATTTTTTAATAAATTAGTCTACTCAATCCTAACTACAGTTTTAATAAATGTCTATATAATGATTTTCACATTGTAAGTACAATAAAAAAATTAGAGGTTAAATTAACTTAAAATGCTAAATATGATTTTTTTTAATCATTTTAAATATAATGATTTTCACATTGTAAGTACAATAAAAAAATTAGAGGTTAAATTAACTTAAAATGCTAAATATGATTTTTTTTAATCATTTTAAATAAGTTCAAGTGTTAAATTGGCGTAAAAAGTGAAATTTGATTTTTTTTTTTAATCATTTTATACAAGTTTAAGGGCTAAATTGACCCCAAAAGGTCAAATCTGACCTTTTTGATCATGCTAAACAAGTTCAGGAACCAAATTGGCCTTTATTCTGATACAATAATTATTTTCACAAATTACTTTGTTTTGATATAAATTTTAATTTGGTTAAATTATTCTTGGTTTTGTTATACTACTTCCATCCTATTTTGTTTGTATGTTATTCATTTTTTGGATGTCACAAAATGTTTACAAGGTTTCTAAATTTATATATTTAAATAATTATTTTTCATATAATAACATTTATGATTATTTATTACATTAAAGACTTTTATTAATATCATAATGAGTTAAGGGTAAAAAATGGGTGAATAATTTTTATTGACTAAATTCTTAATATGTGTGTTTTGTCAAACCATGCAAATAAAATGGGTAAAAAATGGGTGAATAATTTTTATTGACTAAATTCTTAATATGTGTGTTTTGTCAAACCATGCAAATAAAATGAGAGGGAGGGAGTAATTTAGGAGAATTAATTACTTTCTTAATCCTTGTGTAAAAACCTTAAACGGCTTATATTTTGGGACAAAAAGACATACTCCCTCCGTTCAACTTAAATAGTAATATTTGCTCTTTTTACAAGGATTAAGAAAATAAATGCAATTCATTCAATTTTAAAAATACGCGGTGGGATGTTTGCATTGTCGTTCTTAAATGTAAATATAAAAATAAATTACACCTAATAAATATGAGTAAAAATAGAAAAAAATAATTAATAAAATATTAAAATCCTAAATGAGCACGTGAAGTGAAACAAATTAAAATATCTATTTGTTGCTATTAAAGTAGAAGAGAGGGAGTGTAGTTTTATATTTTGATTGCAGAAGGAGAAGGAATTAAATGGTTAAAACTCTCAAGGAATTATTTCAATTAGTATTTGCAATTCTTAATCAAGGTTTCATTCTTAGAATCAGATTATAAAAGAATTCTTAACGAATTATTTTAACGCATTAATTCAACTGTTATATATAGATGATTATAGAAAGATGATTTAAGATTTTAATGTATTATTTCAACTGTTACTTTAATGTTGGTAGTAATTTTCACCTAACAATCAAAAATGGGTGGTTTCCATAATTTTTGGAGATGTCCGAAGATCCAGAATTTCAAATTGTGATACTTCCAAGTTCCGATGATTATTGGTTCAAACAAAAAAATACAGTATATATGAAAGCCAAGTGTAAGCCTCTAAAATTATCAAGTATGAGCAGGATAATAATTATTTAGCACGGTTGTAAAAAGATAAAGTGTAATGACATCAATTATAAGAAGATAAATTGTTTTATATTTTTAGTTAATGTCCTTATCATGATAGTATCTATTACTTACATCCCATCAAGATAATGCACTAAATTAAATTAAATTTTAATTAAAATAAAAATACTACAAGCCATAAAATAAGAATTACTTAATTTATACCAGGAGATAAGTTGCACGGACATAGGAAATGAGATATGGAATGTGCTAGATATATGATAATAAATAAACAATCATTTATAATAAATAAAAAATAATAAAATAAAAGAATACTTAATTTTTTATTTTAATATAATTAGTTAAATTAAAATTAAAATTAAAATACATATAATCCAAACTATAAAATAAACAAATATTTAATTTCTTATTTTAATGATTACCCTGATGTATGAGATAGTTTTATATACCAGAAGCTTGGTTGCACAGATACAAGACATGAGATATACAAACGTACGGAATATGATAATCAATAAACAATCATTTATAATAAATAATAAACATAAAATATAAAAAATACTTAATTTTTATTTTCAATATAATTAGTTAAATTCTCAAAAAATACTTAATTTTTATTTTCAATATAATTAGTTAAATTCTCAAAATTATTATCACTATTGAAAAATTTATACCTATATATATCTATCTATATAATATATAAAAGCAAGATAATTTTCTTTATATGGAAGCCAATTGTAAGTAGCACAGTTTGACACTTGGCATTATGTTGGATTATAGAATAACGGAATTGTAAAAAGATTCGTTGTTTTATATTTTCAGAGAATCCCTCTATCAAGATAATATCTATAAAAAAAATTATATCTAGCATTTAATTTAATATATTAATATAAATTTATTTAATATAAATTTATTTTCTTCTTACAAAACAATTAATAAGTAATCCAACACTTAAAAAGAGTGTGAAAATAAACAATATATCATCTATTTAAATAAACAATATATAAAGCATTTAAAAACATAAATTGGAAAACATAAACATATGAGATACAATAATTTTTTAAAAAATAGGACATCCACACATTATAACACTAAATAAGTAATATATTAATATTTCAAATAAATAAACAACAATTTACAATAAATTATAAACATAAAATAAAAAAACTTAATTTCTTATTTCAATGACACAAAAAATATTTTAAAATACTTAATTTTTTATTAGCAATAAAAAACCTTGGTTGATTAGCTTGGTTTATAGAGTAGTCTCATATACCAGGAGCTGAGTTGTATGAAAATAGGATACAAGATACGGAATGAATGGAATATGATTATTTTTAAAAAATGTATGACATTCACTTGCTTAAAACATATTACACTAAATAAGTAATACATTGATATTTCAAACAAATAAACAATCATTTATAATAAACATAAAATAAAATAACACTAAATTTCTTATTTCAATGCACAAAAGCAAATTTAAAAAAAAAAAACACTTCATTATTATTGGTAATAAAAAATCTTAGTTGATTAGCAGGACATCCACACGCTTAAGACACAGTACACTAAATAAGTAATACATTAATATTTATAATAAATTATAAACACAAAATAGAAAAACCTTAATTTCTTATTTCAATGACACAAAAACAAATTAAAAAATACTTCATTTTTTATTGGTAATAAAAAAATCTTGGTTGATTAGCTTGGTATACATAGTAGTTTCATGTACTATGAGCTATGCTGCATGGAAACGAGATACGATAATTTTTAAAAAATGTAAGACATCCACATGCTTAGGACATAGTACACTAAATAAGTAATATATTAATATTTCAAATAAATAAACAATCATTTATAATATAAAATAAAAAAAAAACTTAATTTCTTATCAAATAAATAAACAATCATTTATAATATAAAATAAAAAAAAAACTTAATTTCTTATTTCAATGACACAAAAGCAAATAAAAAACTTTATTTTTATTGGTAATAAAAAAAAAAATATGGGTTGATTAGCTTGGTATAAGGAGTAGTCTCATATACCAGAAGTTAGGTTACACAGACACGGGACACAAGATACGTGAACATACGTACACAACAATTTTTTAAAAAGTAAAACATTCACCCGCTTTGAACATAGTACACTAAATAAGTAATATATTAATATTTCAAATAAATAAACAATCATTTATAATAAATTATAAACAAAAATAAAAAATAATTAATTTCTTATTTCATTGATACAAAAGCAAATTGAAAAAAAAAACACTTTATTTTTATCAGTAATAAAAAAAAAACCTTGGTTGATTGGCTTAGTGTAAAGAGTAGTCTCATACACCAGGAGCTAGGTTGCATGGACACAGGAAACAAGATATGTGAATATACGGATATGGCAATTTTTAAAAAATAGGACATCCATATGCTTAGGACACACTACACTAAATAAGTAATATATTAATATTTCAAATAAATAAACAATCATTTATAATAAATTATAATAAATCATCAAGGATTAAAAATAAAAAAAATACTTAATTTCATATTTCAATACGTTAAATTCATCAAAAATTATTAATCACTATTGAAAAATATATTAATTGTGTAGTAGCCATTATTTTATGTAGGGTCATCCATGCTGAAATTTTTGCCTATTTGCATAGCTTATGAAAAGCTTCGCATGATACTTAATAAAGACATATCTTAGCATTGTGATTTTTCAGCATATCTCAATAAAATAACAATATATCATTTTATTATTATAATTTTTACTTATTTTATTGGAATGATGTTATAAAAATATTATTTCATCTTTTAATATTATCGTTTGCACATCGTACGGATTATAAGGGAAAAAAAAAGCAAGTTATATTTTCAAGACTATATCATATAGGATGGAAAAAACTAAATTAATAATCTAATAAGCAAAAACTATTTTTATTTGGAAAATAAAGAAAAGGAATATAAGGCGAAAAAATTTCGATAATTTTTTCTTCACAATTGAAAAGGAAAACAAAAAAAATATACCAAATAAACTTTGTAGAGAAAAAGCAAATTTTATTTTTTCTTTTTATATCCAAAAAAATAAGTAACAAAAGTTTTTCTGAAAAAAAAATTTAGTCCCTTCTTATTTTTTTTCCATTATTTATTAATAAAAAAATACAAAAATTAAATTAAAACCACTTCAATCACGCGATAACGATAATTATTTTAAAAAAGTAGGAGAATCCACGTTAGGACATATTATGCTATAATAAGGTATAATTATATTAATTATTTTCAAATAATAAACAATCATTTATAATCATAAACATAAAAAAATACTTAATTTCTTATTTCAATATAATTAGTTAAATTCTTAAAATTATTATCACTATTGAAAAATACATTAATAGTTTTTGCGCATTTTTTGATACGGGTCATACTGAGGGTGTCAAGATAGGTCACGACACGTGAACACGATTCCCCTAATACGCAAAATAAATGGGTTAGGGTTGAGGTTAAATGAGTTCGTATCATAAACGAGTCATTCATTTATGACACGAACATAAATGTGTTATGTTGTGGATTAATGCGCGAGTTAGGTGAGTGACCCGTTTATTTAAGAGTAAAAAGGTAATTTTAGTATTATATAAATATTCCAACTAAAACCTATTTAAATTTTATTGTTGTATTACTATTTATTGTTGGTATTATTTTTTGAGTGACCCGTTTATTTAAGAGTAAAAAGGTAATTTTAGTATTATATAAATATTCCAACTAAAACCTATTTAAATTTTATTGTTGTATTACTTTTTTATTTTAATTATAAATCTTGAAGAATTTATGCATTTTACGCGTGAAAATTTATTTTTAAATATGATTAGAGTTAAATAGATTAAAAGTTAAAAATAGTATAAGCAGATTAAGTGGATTGTACATTGGTCAACACATCCACTTAACCTATTTATGATATTAAAAGGGTTACACGAGTTGTATATGGGTCAACACGACCCACTTAACCTGTTTATGATATTAATCGGATGAAATATGTCGTGTTCGTGTTAACCGTCTAATTTTCGTGTTGTGTTTGTGTCGAAGTTATAAAAAATTATTTCATACTTAAATATTGCTCCGCGTATCACGCGGGTTCTAACACTAATATCATTAATAGTAGTGCAATCTAAATGCGTAATAAGTGTTGTAAAATAGAAGAATAAAAGAAAAATGAAATAAGTGAGTATGAAAAATGGCAATTTTTATTGGCACTGTTTATAGCCAAATACATAAATTTAGGTTGCCTTAAAGCAACAGTTTTTTAAGTATTCGGTAATATAGTATTTGAATTAGTTTTTAGAGGTTAAGGTAATATAATATTTTATAAAAGAGTATTCTCTGAAACATTTAACTTACAGCTTTTAATAAGGGCAAGTGTCCCGTTTGCCCTGTAAATATAATTATTAAGGGCAATATATGAAAGTAATCGTAAAAACCCAGTGGAGGCAAGTGTCCCGTTTGCCCTGTAAACAGCTACTAGCTACTCAAACAAAACTTTTACTAATGGCACATCTAATAAATAATTTACATATAAAAATTAAAATTCCTCAAAATTGTCGTTATTAATATAAAAAACGGTGCAATCTTATTAAAATTTCTCGTAAAATTTGAAGCACCATGGAATATTTCACGGAAACTACAAGTGTAAATTAATTGATTTAGCTTACTTTTTATCTATGAACCGTCTCACACACGTGTATATATATAGATATAAATACTGTTATAGATGAATATTAATGGAGATAGTAATTTATTTATACTAGATTTTCTATACTTATTATTAGAGCATTTATAGTTATTTTAATAAGAATTTTCTATTTTGAAATGATATCATTTATTTCATAACTAGATGCTCATTCTTTATCTTTTTGTCAAGTGGTCCACGAAGAGGGGACAAGCCAAAGTGTCCATTGCGTAAGCTGTGCATTGCAGAAAAACATAATAGAAAGTAGCTTTTATATGCTTAAAGAAATTTTTGGTATTGGAAGAGAAGAAACCCCTTTCCTTACGCTTCTGCCCTTCGATAGAGACTTGATTGAACCACTTGGGCAATAATACTAATAAGTCTCCATAAGTACATAAAAATACAAAATTTCAGAAGAAAAAAAATATTCAAACCAAATGAAATTTAAGAGAATATTGTAGATATGAATGTTATAATTGCTATTTCATAAAATAAAAATAAATCATTTTACATATTATTATAAAAATTCATTTAAAAATTAAAAATCTACCTTAAATATAACAATTTATATTCGGTGTGTTCCGTTACATTTTACAATTTTTTTGACTTTTTTATTCCCTTTAAACGACAGTTTTTAAAAAATGAATGTAGCATAAGTTATTTTGTTTCAATTTTATCCTTATTAAAATATATACATTAAACTTTATCTCAATTAAATGAACATTAGTAAAAGGTAGTTTAGTCAAATATCTTATGAGCTCCTCTCCTTCTCCCGAAACTTAGAACTTAAAAAATAAAATCTAAAAGCTCTTTTTTATTTTTCCATGGGTGGCCTCACCGGTGGTTACTCCTTTTCCTTTTTTATTTGTTTATTTAATTTTTTTTTTCAAATAATCCTCAATTCTTTATATTAATATGAGTTGTTGTTGTCAAATATTAGAATTTATTATTGCCCATATATTGGGAGTTCTTAGATCTAGTTCTGAGTTATTATTGTCACCATTATGATGATTTTATTTAGGGTATTTTGTTATTTGGATAATTATGCATAAAAAGTGCATATCTCCTCTCTAATAGAAGGAAGAAATTTGAAAGTGATCAGATCAAACACATAAAAAGACCAAGGAGTCAAACAATAGCACTGAATAGCCATCAAGTCGAGTAAGCAAGGCACAAATATTCAACTCGATTAGATATTTCCAATCAATGTTGTGTTTTTTTTTTTTTATTTTTTGTATAAATAATTTATTATGGGGCTACCTATACAAAAATATGAAAACATATCGATATGTGTTCTACATCTGCATACAAGTTTTTATTCATAAAATTTATAGTTTTTTTCTTCTAAAAAAAAAAGTCAAATGTCTTTATCTTCTAAATTTGAGGTGATTCAATCAATTTTTAAATTTTTGTACAAAGTCTAAATCGAGGTGATTGTTTCATCCTGAATTTTGTTTTCTATTGCTATTTTGTTTTGTATTGCAATAGCACCTTAAATAATTGTTAAAGGTTTAGTTGTAAATGTAACAGTAATGTTTTGGGTTTACTATTTGACCTTAGATTTGGATTTAATGTTATACAAATAAGTGAGTAAATGAATTTAATTACATAGCAAAAAAAAAAAAAAAAAAAAAATTTTACCTTTTTTTTTTTTTTTTTCCAATTTAGTCATCAATTTGTATCTATATTAGCAATTCACCCTTTTTTTTTTCTTGGCAGAGGACGTGAACTTCACGCGGTCAACATATTAGAGAAAATAATGAATTTAACTTTTAAAATACCAATCTAACGTTTGAAAGTGAAAGAAAATTTGACTGCTAAACCCGTCAAAGAATGCTTTTTCAACTGTGGCCATTCTTTGGCATGTATCTGATGAACCCATAAGAATTAAATGGATTAATAGTTTCAGTTCGTTTCACTCTCCATAAGTGTCAAAATCTAATCTAATCTAATCATATCTGAATTCTCTCTGTATCTAATAAAGCCTATAAGAAAATGCACTTTCGTTATTCTTATAATCGAAGAAGAGCTTATTTGATTTAGCCAATTTTTTCCTTGAGCCTAAATACATAGTAAATTGATCCGAGATTCAAAAAACAAATCACCCTTAAAATCAAGTTGTAGAGATCACAAATCAATTCTGCAATGGTGCTTGCAAGAAATATCAAAACCTATTTTCTACAATTTATCCCAGTTTTTCACTTTGTTTAATCTTTTCATTAACTTCTCTTCTCTCCCAAAAAATGTTTCAAGAAACTATACTAAATTCTCTACACCATCAACAACAACAATTACAAGAAATCTCTCACTTCTTTCTTTGACTTCTTCTTTTTTTTTTTTTCACCTCTCTTTGGTGTATTTCTATTTTCAGCATATACCTTATTTTTATTACAACTCTATTTCATGTTCTTCACTTTTTCCTTCATCAGCATCTCTTTTGCTTCGAAGTCAAATTCATAACTTTATACCAGTTTCACAATTGACCTGCTACTGCTTTTCTTGTTATCGAAGTCGAAGTTTTTGGTGGTTGAAGAAAATGAGGTAGTAATTAGTGCAGATGGGTTGGTTTGGTTTTTGTTGAAGCGGAAGAAGAGTTAAAATACACAAGGAAAGAGATAAAAGGGAATTTTAAAAATCAAAAAAACAACAGGAAAAATGGAGCTGAAAGATTCATCTCACGCACTCTCATATGTTTTGAAGTACACACGCTTTGACTTTGAGTAAATTGTTAATATTGGTACAAGTTTATGACTAAATTGGAAAAAAAAAAAAGGCGAAATATGAGTTTTTGATATAAGTTAAGAGTGCAAATTAAACCTTCTTCCATTTGATAATATTTGCAAATTATTTCTTTATTTAATAGCAATTAATAAATAAAAATATATTATTTCATACACGGATATTTATTGCCAAACAATAATTAGAGAACCTCCTAAACAACAAATTCAGTGTTGTTGTTGTTTCATATGTAACGTAAATTTTGTTATAATTACATTTTTGTTTTTGCCAAAAATAAAACATAAGTTATAAACTTTACAATGAGAAAAATAAAATTGAAAAAAACAACTAAATTCAATAAATGTGTGCAGAGGAAGGAAGTTAACATTAAGTTAATTCAAGGTTAACGGTGCATCCCATTAATGTACGTTCAATTTGTAATTAAGAATGTTATTGCGACATAATATTAGAATTTAGAATAAAATTAATACAGAGTAAAATTGCAACGAAATACAAATTTTAAAGTGAAAAAAAATGCATTAAGCCTTTAAAAAAAAATGTGATACGGAACGAATTAATCAGTATCTGAAGGTAGAGCTTGTCTTTCACCCATAAACGGCAAATAGTAACATTTTGCGGGCTCCACAAATTGGCAAACAAACACCCAAAAGAAATCAAGCATTTAGCACCGACCTCCAATCAAGTGGTCCACATTGCACAACTTGAGAGAGAGAGAGAGAGAGAGAGAGAGAGCACCACTCGGCTAAGAAAACACACCCACCTTTTTTGACCCACAAAACCAGAGAGGGCGGCTTACCTACTTATGATTCCGAGAATCAAGACACACAATAGGTTTCCCCAACCAACCAATCACAAGGCGACACGCACAAAGCTGACCACACAACCTGCAAGGATCCGCCACGCGTGGGTACCCGACTGAAAATTCTAACACCGGCCGGCACCAGTCAATCTAAACTCAATTTAACATTCAAAAAATGGATTACACAAAAAGATAAAAACAAAATATTCTCTTATTTAATTATGGACATTATCATCTTTTCCTTCCCCTCTTACATTTGCTAACAGAAGAAAAAACCCACCAAAAGACACAAAAACACTATTTACATTTATAATTTTAACCCAAAACTTATGTATAAGCACTCTAAAAATAGCAAACTAACTTTCCCATTACACTAACGAAGGCTTTCTTATTAGCGCATCTTATTTCCCAACTTCCCACTTCTATATTTTTGGCTTCTTGTATGTACACAGGACTGACTAAACCTCCCACACCAGCCTTTTTTAAATCAAAAAGGCCTCCAGTATTGGGTTAGTAAAGGACTTAAATAAGGGGCACTGGAATTATAGCTGCTACTACCGTGTATATATCAACTGGTTGGTTGTGTGCTAATATTCTATTATTAGTCCTCCCAATGGAGCCCGGTGAGGGATTCCCTTTCTTCGCTTGGCTGTCCGGTAACTGACCGAAGTTGGTGGGGGTGTTGATGGAGAGAAACTCTGTGCTTTGTCATTGTTGTTGTTGTTGTTCTTATACTGGCCATGGCTGCTGCTGCTGCTGTAAGAATCCTCCGAATCGGACATCATTGCCTTCTGTTGCTTCTTCTTCTTCTGGAAATGCTTTGATGTTCCAACAATCTGCCAGCGAGTAACAAATCATCATTAAGAGCCAAATTTAGTCGCACAAGAAATTTGCAACCCAATTAGAAAAGCACAATCAAATGTCAAACCAAATCTATTTGACTCATTTAAGCTTGTAATTAGTACGGTTGGTAAGAAAATATAGGGAAAATGGAGAAAAATTTTCAATAGTTATTACTTCCTCATAAAAGTCAAACTCGCTTTAACCACACAAATGAATATCACACAGTTGAACTTTCCATGCACTTGCAGAACAAGAAAGAGAAAAAAAAAAAAAAAAAAAAAAAAAAAAAAAAAAAAAAAAAAAAAAAAAAACAAGTCAGAAAAAAAACCATTTCGAAAAACAAGTCTGAAAATACCCATTTCGAAAACAAGTCTGAAAAATACCCATTTCGACCATTTTCTCAGAAGACATAACAAAAAACCGGAAAAAGAAATTGAAGGAGAAAGTGATAAATGCCATGATAATGGTTATACCTTGCAGCCAATAGAGCAAAAACGGAAGGAATCAAGAAGGCTGCGGTCGCAGACCTCACAAGTGTTGGTGACGCCTTTGCCAGGCCTAGGCTGCGGCCTTTCATTCAAGAAAACAACCCTTGCACTGTTAATTACATACGTTTGGACACCAGAAATGTCCAATACCTTCTGTATCTCAGATACCCTTATCACATCATGATATGATGACCTCCTTATCTGTCATTCATGAAGAAACAGAGTAAGAACAGAGAGTTAGACATACCAAATTCATGATTTTCAACTACCAAGACAAGTAAAAAAAATGGAAAAAAACTATTTCAATTCTAGCTATTAATGAACTTATTTCTTTCAAAATGAAACAAAAGGGAAAAATGGCAGAAACTCATTTCAATCATAGATAAGAATTTTCATTTTTTTTAAAGAAAAGGTATTTATTTGAATTAGTGCTCAATTGCTGTTTGGAAACTGAGAAAGATAAGGATAAAGGGAACTAATTCTAGAAAATTAGTTATAACTCATTTCCAGGGAATCAAGAAGGAGCTAAATCAAGAAAGGAGAAATTCAATGTCAAAAAAAAAAAAAAAAAAGAAAGGAGAAATTCAAGATGCCAAAAAGGAATTGAAAAGAGAGTATTCCTTAACAGGAGTAAAAAAAAAAAAAACCATATAAAGAAAAATCCGATTAATTGAATTCAATGACAATTACTATACCTGAATTGCTCTATGGTCCTTATGGTAGGCTAGACAAACAGAGCAGAGAGCACCATTCATGCAATCCAAGCAATACATATTACATTCACTCTTATGAGAATCAGCATGCGAGTTGCATTGAACGAAGAACCTCTCCTTTAGCAGAGGTTTTAGCCATGGCGGCCATCTATTATCTTCGTCATCAGGCCCTCCAGCTCCCTACACAGATTCATCACTTTATAAAATAAGACAACTTTCAAAAAAAAAAAAATTTCGGAAATAGAGAAAAAGCGACGAAAAACAAAGTTGTTTTATTAATAAACAGAAAACCACCAGGTGCATTGAACAAAACAAAAGCCATTCAGCCATTGTTTGAAATCAATAAAAAGAGAGCAATTTTAAGCAAAACCCGTTTAAAATCTTGAAGAAGAGACTAAAAGGGCTGCAAAGAATACCAAGATTCTCCTGTTTCTAGGCTTGATAGTGGGTTCTTGATTTTCAATGGCCATCTTCAACAACTAAGAAGAGAAAACGTAGCACTCTGTTTTTTGTCGAGTTAGAACGGTAAGAGTGTCTTTTGGTTCTAGTGAAAGAAGAGAGAGAGAGTGTGTAAATACAAATCGAGAGAGGGAGAGGAATCGTTGGTTTAGAGAAGTCGAGGCGGCTGCTAGAGAAAATGGGGTTCTTGTATAGAGGCAGGCAAGGCAATAGGGTGAGCGAGAATTGAGGTCGTTCTTATCTTCAAGAAGTCTACAAAATTTCCGAACCTGAATCCGAACCCAAACCTAAATGAACGAAAGATGCGTTGAATGCAAGGAACCGACCTCCTTTCCTTTTAATTTCCCTTTCATTTTCATTACATTACATGTCATGTACATCTCCTTCTCTCTCGTCTTTGGCCTTCTTGTAATTTTCAGTGATATTTACTTATTTGGCTTAACGCAGAAATTCAACATGATAATTTAATAAAAGTTTTATGTGACCTTTAATATTTATTTTAACCTATTAAATATTTTATAAAATTATATTCATTAAAATGTTTTAATTTGTAAAATTATATTCTTCAATATTTGAACTTGTACAATTAGATTAATTAAATACTTTTCCACTGGTTGAAATTTTTAAAAATTATTGTTCTAAATATTATACTAATTATGCATTAAGTGAATATTTTGCATAAAAATACTAAAATATTAAAAAATTATTATTATTAGCACAAAAATACTATAATATTATCAAAATTAATAAATTAGAAGCATAATATATTTTTCGTAAAGTTTGGAGTGCCGAAAAAATTATTTTTTAAAAACACGATGAATATACATATTTAGCCTCATTCATTTATATTTGTTTATTGCCACTCATTATTGAGGATTAACATTTTTATATGTGGAATATTTTAATTTAAATAGCATATTATGGGATGCCCACTGTATACTTTCTATAATAAAAGAATAGAATATATAGATATGGTAGCTTCTTTATTGTGGAATGTGGATAGACATCTCATTTCATGTTTTTTTTTTTTAATTTGCAAATTTTGAGGTGTGTGCTCACTCTTTGTCTTAATCTTATCTAGTCATCGGGCCAATGTTGATTGTTTTTCTCTAATTAAAATATCTATAGGTCCTTTTAAGATTTAATTAGAGTGTGTCAATTTTTAGATTTTAATTAATGAAGGGTCAAAGATTAAAATATTGGCGTGCGATCAATTTGTAATCAATTTTTTATATTTTAATTAATAAATAAAATTTTAGGAAAGAAAAATTAAATTTTGAGATATTCGTGGGCCACGACTACCTAACCTTTATGTAGTTCCACCTCTAAATATAATTTCTTTCTGATCCATAATTGGTTTTTGCAATAGCTTTTTAAATAGTTGGTCAAAACATTAAACGCTATTTTTATAGTATTCGGTAATATAGCAATTGAATTAGCTTTTAGACGTTATGATAGTATTTTTATAAAAATTAACTCATGTAATGTTTAACTTTGAATGTTTTATGAAAAACTACTCAAACAACTAAGAATTAAATGCTACTAAAATATCTAATAGCTACTAAAACAGCTGATTTTGCCAAACAGATCCTATAAATATAGTTCTAATTTGCTTTTAAATAGACTAAAAAAAAAAAAGCTAACTTGGTTAAATAATATTCTTATTTTTAATATACTTTTAATTAATGATTGACTGACAAATTCACAAGTATACGTAATTACAACAAGTAATAAAGAATAAGTAGCGCATAATTCCACCAAAATTGTATATCAAGTACCAAAATTGTGTTATCCTACCATTATTTAAAAGAAATAAAAGAGAATAAAAGAAATTAAGCAAGATAATTTGATGAAAAGAAATCAAGGATTAAAGACTATTAGGGATTTTGACTTAACTTAATTCTATCGAATTTATTCTATTAGTTTGATAATCAATTTTAATTGTTTAAGGAGGAGAAACAATCCTAAAATCGTTAACAAGCTTTCTTGATGTATTATTAGCTATTTTAATCCAGTCTAATTACCTATCTTTTAGTGCAATCAAACATGAATTAAATCATTAAGTTTTATGGTTGTTTATCAATTCATAACTTAAAGTTGTTAATATATGAAAACCTCTCATAAGTCAAACCATATAGCTTCTACATCAAGATATTACCTTTTCTTATCAAAAACCCTTCTCCCAGTAGTGATTAATGAAATAAATCAATCCAGGGGAGAAACTCTATCTAGAAGCATTAAGTTCAATAATAAATTGTACCATGAACAAGAAAAAATAAATCTAATAATATAAATTGAAATCGAAATTAAGCTTCATCAAATCCCTAATATGTGAATTTAGTTTGACCTAGTAATTAAATTAAACTTGTAAATAATTTCAAAGTCAACATAAATATTGAAAATAAAACGAGATTAAGCGTTTAGAAATAAAAACTAATAATGGATAGCGTGAACGATTTCCTTGAATCTTACACAAACTTGAATGCTTGAAGCCTTAAAAGAGAGAAAACCATGAAGAGAGTAGAACAAAAGATCCCAAGATCGAAGATAAAAATAATGTTGTAGAGATCTCTCTTTATATAGGCTTTGTTGGTGTCTTTGAGTCTGAATAGGAAAATTAACTGACTTAATTAGGAAGAAATATGATTTGAATAGGAAACTGATTTAGTTTAGTATTTCTTCCCAATTATGAGTATTTTTTTTGACTAAATAGGGCTGAAACTCTAACAAGGCAAGTCTTCTACAGTTCCCATGCAATTTCATGCAGAAGACATGCCCAGACTTTGCTCTTCACACGGGTTAATAAATTATTTTCAGCCCACTTGAAAACTCAGCTTTCTTGAGAACACGACCATATTGTGTGACACGACTAGGCCGTGTTCCTTGCTGACTTAGCCATTTTTGCTCATTTTTCTTCTATTTTTTAGCTCCAATCTTCTTTGATGCAAATCTTGGCTAATTTTTTGCTAAAAATCTATAAAAACTCTTCGAGTCAAGCTTAATAAAAATCAATGAAGCTTTGTTAAAAACATAAAGAAATCTAAATAAAAATTAAGTAAAGTAATAAAAAAACATAAAAATCCTAATAAAAATTATATTAAAAATACTATAAAAATAAAACCTGTCAATCATCCATGTTATTATATTATAATTAAACGACTCATAATAAATTATTCTTGAAGCTAATCAAAATTAAATTTTTTAATTCAAAAATCAAGATAATTAAAACTATATGTGGAGTTGACTAATATTGACGGTAACAATAATGATTTTGTTATTGGCACAATGTATAAATCTGACTTTGTACTTTTAGCGAATCCTTGTGGGCTCCTAAACTTGGTGGGAGACCCGTCATATGATTTCAGTAACAATTATAACCCTACAAAAATGAAATAACTTTGTGAAGATTGAATCATGACCCTACACTTTCACATTTTATTTTGGTAAGAAGCATAATTATTAATGAAATATGAAAGTGTAAGGTCGTGATTGAACCCTAAAAGTTCAAGAGCCATAATGAGAATCGGCCAAAATTCAAGTCAAGTTTACTAAGCCTTTTGTATTTAGAGATGCACATTGAATAAGTGTAGAATGAAAATTTTAAAAATCTTCTCTTCTTGAAAGAAAAATACGACCATAATTCAAGATAAATGAAGCTTATATTTATAGAACAAATGAGCAACTGTGTTTCATATAAGGTTTAACATTGATAGTAAACCCACAATTAAAAATAAAAATTTTTGTAAATATTATAAAACATTTTGAAAAACAAAATGGAAGAATTAATTTACAAATGAAAAAAAAAAAAGAGAAAAATCTTTATAAGAAAACAAAAGAAGACAGGTACATGATGCTTAGTGCATGTTGGATTTTATCAATAATAAAGCGCATAAAAATAAAAATAATTATAGCAAATTATTATACAAACATGGATCCGTTTAAATGATTAAAGTAATAAAATTTCTTTAAGAGAATACCTCTTAATTTGATCCTTCGAAACTTCATTCTGCGCGCTTAAATTGTCACAAACCGCAAGTCGTCCAATTGCACAACCTCAAAAAAGTCTAAAACAGTTTTACATAGTTGAGAGAACAAAAAGTATGACGGTGCTAATTATCTTACGCTTTGTGTTTCTATATTGGTGTCTATCGACCTTTAAACTGTTTCCTAAACCTATTTTTATAAAATCCATAGGTAATAAATATATTCTTTTATTTAAACAATTTAAATAAATAAATCATAATACTTCTAGTATTAGAATTTTTAATATAATTAATAATATTTATTTATTTAACTATTTAATTTAAATAATAATCATAATATTCTAGTATATTTAGAATTATAAATTAATAAATATTTATTAAACAATTTAAATAAATAAATCATAATACTTCTAGTATTAGAATTTTTAATATAATTAATAATATTTATTTATTTAACTATTTAAATAAATAAATTATAATTAAAACATTAGGTTTATGTAATCTAAAATTTAATTCAATAAACAAATTTGTAGACTTAAATTATTCAAGTCAATATTTAATGATTCAGAAAAAATTGTAATTAAATATAAATCACAATCTTGCCTTTAATGTCTCAGAGTTCATTTGTTATCAAGTCATACTTAATTTGCTTTCTCGGTTTTACCTTTTCATATATATATTTTTATGTGTGTGACTCGTTAGGTTCCAAATATGTTGGCAAAAAATATAATTAACTAATTAATTAACATTTGAAGGTCAAGAACATCGTATAGCAATATATCATGACTACCCAAATATTTGGAATGTCAATAGTGGTTTGACTTAACCTTTCAGTACATGGTTTATCAGTGTAATTAATATCCTTTCATCAATAATGTTTTGATTTAGTAATTAGGTATGAAGTGTGTCTGTTTTACTAAATCATGTTAATTCTCTTAATTTTAGCTATTGATTATTTGAATGAAATTTCAAATCTAATTTACTAATTTCATTCTACCTTGCACAATATTTTCTTAATCAATACTAATATAAGACAATTAGAACATTTTCCCTAATTTACCTAAGGTGATGAATCCTATTTTAATTACACAAATATCTCCACAGAGTTCCTGTTATATCCAATTCTTCATTGCTTATTATCTGTAAATGAATAATGTGAATAAAGTATCAAAACATAATTATCCCAATACAAGGTAACTTAGTAATTTGAAGTCAATGATCATTTATATGACCATCCCTTGAGTATTCCATCGACAAGGGTAACTCTCTCTATGGAACTTTCATAATTCAATGGACTTGTTTAAATAGCAATCACCTATATATTAGTTCTTGATATCACATATATATCAACTTATAAAAACAACAGTTTTCTTTCACAAAGGAAAGAACCTAATATGTACTAGTCTCAATAGTTTTAATCATCATCCAATAATGAAGAGACCATTGACCAATAATATTTAGAGACATTGCTTTAATATAAAATAAAACTCATAATTATAATCATATTATAATTTACTTTGCAAAACAACATTGTCTAACAGACTTTATCTTTTAACTGAGATTCAATTAGTAGAATATAAAAAATAAATAAATGTCTTTTATTAATAATGGCATATCTATTACATGTAATATTATGTCCAAAATACAACCAATTAATTGGCTATAGGGCATCTAACTAACAGTGCATGTATGTTATTCACATTTTTCACTAAGATATTACCCTCTTCATTGCACAAAATAATTTTATCAAAATAGAACTATATTAACATAATAGAATTGAGAGAAAATGTTTATATACCCAACCCTAATTAATTTAGATTTAAGGTTGTTTTTACTCTTATACATCTTGTATTTGTTTATCACTTATTAAAGTAATTATTTTCAAAATTTTTATCAAAATTGTTTTCTTTTTGTTAAAAAAAGAGTTATCATCACTGAGTTATAGTGCCGGGGCAAAAATCTAAGCGTCTAGATTGTGGCCCTTGGATTGACATGCTATGATCTAATCTCCACCTTTGAATTAGAGAAAGACCAAATTGCCCTTATTAAAAATATGTTTAAATATGTTTTAAATATGTGATCTTGCCCTTATTAAAAATTATAGGCTATTGGTGTGTAAATTCCTTAGGAGGCTGAACCTCCATGGGAGTTTCTTTTTTATTTTATGCCTTATTTTCATGATTTAAGGCTTTATTCTTTTGATTCATGAGATGTTAGTATGGTATGTGCCTTTGATTGAATTTTTAAAGGAAAAATTACAGTATGATTCCTGTGATTTGTGAAATACAACTAGTCCATCCATGTCTTTTAGAAAATAGACTAAAATGTCCTTATAGTTTCATTTCGTCAAACTATGAGATCTTTTCGTCCAATTTTTGCATCTTTCTATTAAGTACCTTATGAAATTATGAAAATATCCCTTTTTTTTTAAACATACATGGACAAATTAATTGTATTTTTCAAACCATAGGAATTGCATTGTAATTTTGCTCTGCATTGTAATTTTTCTAATATAATATTTTAGTACTCTCCTTTGAACTCTGTGTTTTCTAGTTGACTTAACAAAAAAGATGTAAAAATTAGATAGAAGGACCTAATAGGGCAATGTAAGCAAAATATAGGGACAAATTAGTAATTTTAAAAAAGACAGAGACAAACTAGTTATATTTTGCAAACTACAAGGATCATATTATAATTTTTTCATTTTCAAATGCTTGAACATGGGTTTCCATGTGTTGATCGAGCCTCCCTCTAAGGAGATTTGTGATTTTTGTTAATTATGTTGGTGATTTTAGTGTTCAATCATGTTATTGGATGGACTACGATGCTTAAGTGTGATAAAAATGAAATGTTGGACTTGATTGTAAGAAATCATAAAGAGGCCGAACCTCCACTGGACCAAATTGATAATTTAATTAATTTAAGGACTAAAAGAAATTAAATAAGGACTAAAGAACTAAAATTGAAATTAATTAAAGAACTTGAGAACTTAGATGCAATTTAGGTACCTTTGTAAAATTTAGACCTAAACATGGACCTTTGGACATTCGTACAAATTCAAGGACTAAGGATTTGATTGGAATAATTTGAGGACGTATGTATAAACTGGAGGACCTACAAACAAATTAGTGGACTAATTGGACTAATTTGATTAATTGACTTAATTAAGGTCTAAAGTGAAGGACTTAGTAAAATTAGGGATTTAATTGAATAATTTATAAACTTATTAAAAAAATTTAGAGGACTTAATTATAAAATATTAGTTTTTATGGGTCGTAGGAGTTAATTAAGTCAAAGTTACCTTCCAATATGGCATAGAGGTGTCAACATGTGGGTCTGGCACTACAGGGCTTCCTAGAGAATGTGGAGGTGCTCAAAATAATTCAAACAATGACGAAGGAGGAGAGGAGGGTGTACTCCAAAAAGGCCTATTAAGAGTACATAATTCATTCTTCAAGGCATCCCTGTTATCCTTATTTTCGAGGGCTCAATCCTCCAGTTAGTTGTTATGCCGTGGGATTGGAGATCCTGATCCCCTAAACCTAAGGAACATATAAGGTGGAGGAGAAATATTATAGTATGGTCTAGCATAACAAATAATCATGATTAAGCTTTCCTCCTTTAACATTAGGCTCACTTATAAAGTTAGGTTACTAAAAATTTTAAATAAGTCTAGAAAATAATTTAATAGAGAAAATAAAATTTACATGACATTTTGATTTATTTTTAATTCTAAGATTTTTGAAAATTTTAATTCCAGTCATTTCAATTATTTCTGAAAATGACTGAAGCTGTGGCGCTACATGAGGTTCTTTCATAGATTTAAAGTCAAGATTGGCAAAATGTGTGGAAGTTGATGTTCAAGAGATTTAGAGGGTCGCGACCAGTGTCGAGGAAGAGGTAATTGAATAGGATTTCCTCATTGAAGCTTAAAAAGGTCGTGTGGTAATAATCAGAGATAAATTGTTCAAATGGATTCGCGGGCGAGCAAACATGGCAACTCATGTCTTAGCATGAGTATCTTCTTTTTATGCTAGTCTTAATGTTTTGTATGAGCTTCCAGCTGACATAGAAGCTCCAGTTGTTAACATTTATCATTTTAACTAATCATATTTTTCATCCTTTAATAAAAAATACTAAATATTGTATTGAAAAAGTTTATTAATATCCGTTATATATATATATATATATATTATTATATGAAAATAATTATATCCTTTATATTTTAACAACTCTTATTAAAATTTTGGAAAAAAATAAATATTAATTAGCTACCAGCTAGAATAAATAATTAAACCAAATAGACCATATAATTTAGTACAAATGAAAAAACTACAATTAAGCATAAGTCTCAAACTAGTTGGAGCCAGCTATATAAATGTAACATTGTCTGTTGCAGTTCGAACGTCACTCTCGCTATTATATTGTTGTAGCGAAATGTCATGAGTTATTACTTTAGGTAGTTGTTGATCAGTTAGTCTATTAACATGTCTCCCACTACGATGAGGTAATGGAATGTCAAATCCGACTAGGGGTGGTTCAGGTTCTTGGACTCTAGGAAGGTTATTTATAGGTACACTATCCCCTCGCAATTCTTTCAAACCAAGCTGACACCTGAGAATATGGTTATTGATATAGTCCTCCTATAAATAGTGAGCATTGATTCTAAAAATGACTTTATTTGCCTTAAGACTATAAAACAAACCCCCTTTCGTACCTCTGGGATACCTAATAAAGAAGCACAATTCTATTTTCAATTTCTGCTTATTTGCCTTCTCTTTCAGCGCATGGGCTAGACACCCTTACATATAAACATGTCTCAGACTAGGCTTATACCCAGTCCACAGTTCTGTAGGAGTCAAAGGTACTGACTTAGATGGAACCAAATTCTGACTTAGATGGAACCAAATTCAAAATGTATGTCGTTGTTTCAATCGCATGTCCCCAAAACAAAAGTGGTAAATTTGAATAACTTAACATAGATCTCACCATCTCCATAAGTGTCTTATTTCTCCTTTCTACTACACCATTCTGCTGTGGCATACTAAGTGCAGACAATTGAGATGTAATTCCTTGTTCTGATAAAAAATTAATAAATTTCCTGGAGATGTATTCACTACCATGATAAGATCGTAATGATTTGATATATTTACCATGTCGTTTCTCCATTTCTGACTTGAATTATTTGAATTTTTCAAAGCATTCAGACTTACATCCAAGGACGAAGCTAGAATTTATAAAGAAAGGGGGGGAAAACTATAATAAAAATTTATTAAGAGAATATTATAAAAAAAAAGTTAAGGGCGGGCAAAATGGTTAAATGTATCTTAAAAATTCCTTTAGGCTAACGTTCGAATCATAGAGTTGTCAAGTGATTTTTTTTTTTAAAATACGAGGGGGCAATGTGGGTCCCGTATATGTATTGCACGACCCAAGAGGGGGGGTGAATTGGATTTTCTAAAAATAAAAATTTAACTTTTAAAACCAAACTCAAAATTCTGTTGTAGCGGAAAAAGGATGAATTTGTGAGAGTAAATTATTAAGGTTTAAACTTCCTCACAAAGCTCTATGCAGAAAATAGAAAGACTTTGTAAAGAACAGTTATAGATTAGAACTGTTTCACAATATCTTATTCAATTTCAAAAACTTTCATTTCAAAAAAACTACTTTAATGAAGGAATCTATACTTTTAGACTTTCCTCATAAAAGTTTAGATTATATTTCTAAAGACTATGTGAGAGAATATTGAATTCTGACTGCTTCACCAAAAGCTTCTAAGCCAGATTAGAAAAACTATTAAAACCCCCAAATAGTGAGATATACGAAAATAGAAGAACAGTTTTAGAATTTGGCATATTCACTATGCAGAAGTCCAGAGCTCTAATGTTTAGTAGATAGATAAAGCTTATTCCAGTTTAGGAGCCATTACAACTTTAGCATTTCCAACAATAATAAACAGAAGTGTGATAAAATAGTAATCAAGCAGACTTCAGAAATAAAAAGATTAACACAGAGTGATTTATTAGTGGTTCGGCATACTAACTCGCCTACCAACCACTCCCCAAGACTCATCTTGAGATCCTCAACTATGTTTATCTTCTTTCAAAGGGTAAGAAGGACAAAGCAACAGTTACAATGCAATATACTTTAATCCTAAGATCTACCTATTTGCCTCACTAGATTTTTCTAAGGTTTCTAGTAACCTTAAGTCCTTTCTGTTTTTGCAGAGAAGCAGAAACTCAAATCAAAAAGATTAAAGATCTCTCTTATGGAGAAGGTCGCTTGAATAACCTAATTCACAATAGCTTTTCACCACACATGTTTTCAAATAAAAACCTTTTTACAAAAGATTACAAAATCTAAATAGACAGACAGAAATGTAAATATAAGCACAGGAAAAATAGTATTTAAGATTAGAAAATTGTTTTAGAGATCAGAACTGTTTTTCAAAAGAAGGTGTTATAAAATTTCTTTTCTCTTTTAAAGATAAAACATGAAGTAATAAGATAAAAGGAAATAAGGGGGTTGAGAGTAAGTTTTGAGAGATAAAAGATTTGATCAATGGACGTATATTCTTAAAACGAAAACCCTACGAGGGAAAGACGCCTTATATAGAGAGGGATAAGAATCCCGTTTTAGAAAGTAAAATCTCTTCTTTTTAAAACAGAATAATGGCTTTCCAATTTTAGAAGATACGGAGATCTTGTTACCAAACGTTCTTTGAGTCAAAATCTTTTTCTTTTAGGTAAGCGAATGAGAGAGAGATTTTAAGCGAATGAGAGAGAGATTTTAGACTTTTATTTAAAACATAATTTTCGAAATTAAGAATATGTAATATCTTTTTCGAAATATTCTATTACAAAAAATGATTGAGATAAAATCTCTTTCATTTAAGTAAGTAAATAAACCAAGATTTTGGATTTCCTTAAAAAATTAGTTTCCAAAAATAAAAACATAAAAGATCTTCTATTACAAAAAACGATTGAGACAAAGTCTCTTTCATTTAGGTAAGTGAATAAGAATCGAAAGTTTTGACTTTTTAAGGAAACATTTTCGAAAATATTTTGATAAAGAGAGAAAAATTATTTTTGTACTTATAAATGAACATTCTCTCTATCCTATAACAAATCCTAAAGAGCTAAACACTAAAATCTTTAATGGTCTTCATGATCTTCGATTTTCCTTGGATTTATAGGATTTTGCTTTGTTTATTATTTTTCATATTTAAATCTGCATAAAATAATATTAGTACAAATAAAATAATTAAATTTATTTGTTTTTTCTGCATAAAATAATATTAGTACAAATAAAATAATTAAATTTTATTTGTTTTTGCTTTAACAAAATCTCGAGATAAAAAATTGACCCTTGAGCCAACAATCTCCCCCTTTTTGATGATGACAAAACCAATAAATTTATCAAATATAAAATCATCTGCTCCCCCAAATTTATGCATGTTCTAAACATAACATATTTTACCATGAAGCAAGATGAGAACATATATAAAGCTCCCCCTGAATAAGTGCAGTAAAATATCTATGGGGTTTAGAACATAAAATAGTTTTAGAAACTGATATTAGAACATGTATTTAGAATTGACATCTGAGTTCTAAAGTCTAATAATTAGAGCATATGATCAGAGCAAAAAAACAAACATAAAAAGAAACTGATATTAGAATTAAAAACTAAGTCCAAAGTCTAACCTGCAGAGCATACGTTAGAATAGAGAACTAAGTTCTAAAATCTAACTATCAGATCATCATATAACTAAAATCTAACTATCAGATCATCATATAAAACATATAGCTCCTATACTGTTTTCTGTTTATATAGAAACAAAATAACACAGATTAGAACATGATAAAAATACAGAGATTAGTACCAAATAAAAAACATACTACTTTAGGTACCTAATCATCAAAGTATCCTGTGTTCTCCCCCTTTTTGTCATCATAAAAGAGGGTTAATAAAAATAGAGCAAATAAAATAAAAAAAATAAAACAGAATCCAAAACAACACAAACTACAAAAGACAAATAAAGAACTAAAATAAATAACATAAATAGTTCACAAAACATAGTTAGAGTATATTAGAAGGGAGTCAGAGGGGGTTTGGAATCAGTTCTAAGTCTCTTAGAACTTCTAAGGTTTTGTGCAGGAGAAGTTTTAGTGGGACTCTCAGGACACTTAGAAGAGGGATGCAAAGGAGGCTTCCTTCTGTGAACTCTATGTTTTCCAACAGTGTAGTGTGTGCCCTTTACCTTTAGAGTAGCTAGCCTTCTCTCATTGACATTCTTCATGCTTTCCAAAAACTTAATGAGGGACTGATTGTGTGTGAGGGACTGATTGTGTGCAATCACAGCCTTACTTTGTTTGATAGCCTCATCAAGCTTCTTATTATGCTCTTCAATGAGTTCTTTTTCCATTTTGCCTAGTATAGCCTCTCTACTCCTTTGTGCTATCAGAAATTATGATTCATTTTCAGCCTTAACCTCAGTTTCTTTTTCTTCTTTACTCAACTCTAATTTTTCTGTATCAGCATCACTGTTTCCTCAACTTCTACTGCCTCTTCTTTCTCAATCTTTTCTTCAGAATCCTTTTTCTCTTCAGCTTTTATTTCAGCTTTCTCTTTTTCTTCTTCTAATTCCTTTTCTGATTCTGTCTCAACAAACCTTAAGCCACTGTCTCCCTTTTCCTTCTTTTGTTTTTCCCTTCTTGCTCTTCTTCTAATTTTTTCTTTATTTTTCTTCCTTCTCAGCTTCCTCCATTTTCTTTTCCTTTTCTCTCTTCTTTTCTTCTTTCTCAACTTCTTCTTCTTTTTCTCTTTTTCTGTTCTTTTCTTTTCTTTCGCAATTCCTTTTCTTTTCCTCATCACCTTCTTTATCTTTCCGGTTCAGATCCACTATCAACTTTAAACACTGTGACCCTCACTGTTACTAAATTCAATTTTTAAAACCTAAACAGGAGTAAGCAATACCATAAGGGTAATTTCTAGGGTTTTTTTTGCATTTATCAAAAATAGTGTGACACAGATTGAAGGGTTTTTTCAAATTATATGCCTGATTATGCACATCTCACCTAGTTAACATACCACGGTAAGCGAAGCACTCTTTGGGTAGCGATAAAGTGCACAATCACTTATATAGCCGACTTCATCTGTCGTTAATTTGAACATTCAAACACATTCTGTTTTTTGCAAGCAGAACCCTTCTTCATAAATTTCTTTACAAATTCCTTCCTTTTTGTACCCATTACCCTAGAAATATCCTTGATTTTATTACCTGAACCCAGAGTTTGGTTTTTGAAAAACTTGCTTAAACAGCAATAAGATAGCCGCTTTTTAGTTTCTCCCCAACTTTCAACAGAAATCGATTTTGAACCACTGGTTTTGAGAGAACCGTAAAATTCCTTTACCACATTCTTAATAGGCAAAGCTTATTCAAGGACAAAAACTCCAATCCATCCCTGGAACTCAATAGTTCTAAAGTGAATTCTCCTTTTCCCAAGAAACTCTCCAGTCAATACCATTGAAACGCATGGAGGATGAGGAGATAAAATAACTTACCTTTTGTTGCGAGAACTAGAGATCCGTTCCTTCCATTTTTCTTCCCTTTTGATTTTCCATTTTACTTTTCGATTTGGTCTTTCTTTGAACTCGATTCCTCAATGGATTTCTTCTGTCCTGATTTTTCTGTTCGTACTTCTTAGATAATCTTAAGAAGTTTGAGGTTCTTGTCTGTCAGAGAATCAGAGGAGGAAGAAGTAGAACTTGATCTGCCATGGTTAGGGTTTAGAAGTAGAAGGTGTTTTTAAGCGGTTCGTTGTAGGAAGGGAAGTAGAGAGAAGAAAAACAGTTTTAATAGAGAAGAAAACTTGATTAATTTAGAGAAGTTATAAACTTTGGAATGAACAGAAACACTTAAAAGAAAAGTTAATAAAGAGGAAAATTTTAAAGAAATTAAAAAGAAACGGTTTTAAGGAAAACTGAATCGACATAAAAATTCAATAAAGAAATAAAGAAAAATGCGCCAAAACTAAAAAAAACAAAACAAAAAAAAAGAAATTAAATAAGCACTAAATAAACTAAACATAAAAAATAAACACAAAAAGATAATTGACTGTTTTAAAGGTGTTTTCTAAAAAATAGAATCTGATGGTGACATTTAGACTTCACATAGGGCATTATGCATCTCTTTTTAGCCACAAAAACGTTTTTTCCAGAAATCACACAGAATAGAAATATTAAAATATAACACAAAGCCAGTCTTCAATCTCAAAATAACTAGAAAGCAGTTTAGACACACTACAGGAGTTCTAAAGTTTAAGATTTAGAACTAACATACAAGTTCTCTCCTAATGAAAGTAGAATTGGCTTTTCACTCAAGGTTTAGTAAAGTAATCTCCAAATTGCTTTTCTGTAAGGAATGAACTCAAATTTCACACATCACCTTTTTGAACCATGGATCAATGTATGAAGTTGATGTTTGAGTTCTTTTATCTGGTTTTAGAATGCTGGACTAGATTCTTGATAAGTTGATGTTTGCTTATGTTGTCAAAACATATAATTGGCACTATTTCTAATTTAGGGACCCATTGTCCCTGCCAATTGTTGCTTGACCCATAGACACTTGTGCAACACAGCTTCCAGCAGCAATATATTCTGGCTTCTGTAAGCGAAGAGCAACAATGTCTATTTCTTGCTAAACCATCAATACAAGGGCGCTACCTAGAAATTGTCAAGTTCAGACTGCTTTTTTCTATTCTATTCTGCTTCTACAAAATCAGTTACTATACCCAAAAGATCAAATGTATCACCTTTAAAATACCACAAAACCCAATTAAAAGTTCACAAAGATAATCTTAGAATTCTTTTACAGTAATTAGATGAGATTCTTTGGGAAATTGATTGAAATCTAGCACATAAACAAATATAAAGTGAATGTCCAGGTCTGCTTTCAGTTAGATATAGTAAGAGAACCATCATACTTCTAAACAGTTTCTATCACAACGCTTTCTTTTTTCATTTTTTTCTAATTTTGAGGATGGACTCATATGTGTATACATACCTTGGCATTTTCCATTTTGAAATCGTTTTTTCAACAATTCTCTAGTATACTTTACCTTGATTAATGAATGATTCATTTTCACATTTGTTTGCTTTGAAGTCCAAGGAAATAAATTTAATTGTCCCATCATACTCATTTCAAACTCACCTGCATAATCTTAAAAAATTCTTACAAACGAAAGGTCATTAGTAGAACCAAGATTATGGTCATCAACAATAGATTTGCACACTAAGATATCATGTGCTTTATTTAATAAATTAGTGTTGTATCAATCTTTCTCTAGAAAATCATTTCTATAAAAAATTTATTAATCTTTCATACCAAGCTCTAGGAGCTTGTTTCAACCATAAAGAGCTTTAAAGTTTGTATAACATAAATTGGTTTCTCATAAACCTTCAAAACCGGGTTGGTTGTTCTACATACACTTCTTCATTTAGAACCATTTAGAAAGCACTTTTCCCATCCATTTTGATATAAACATTGAAATTTTCAAAAACATGCAAAATGCACAAAACTCCTAATGGCCTTAATCTCGCAACCGAGCAAAAGTCTTATCAAATCGATGCCTTACTCTTGGTTGTACCTTGAGCCACTAACTCTTGCTTTTGTTTCTCACTACCTTATCTGTTCATCAAGCTTATTTCCTAAACACCATCTTTGTTCCAGATAACGAGTTGGTTGTTTTAGTCTTAGAAACAATTTCCAACTTCGTTTATCTTAAGTGATTTTTAGTTCTTCTTGCATAGCAAGAATCCAACTCATCATTTGCAGCATCTTCTAAATTTTTAAGGTTCTAATTGAGAAACGAAAGAACATTACCAAAAATATCTCTTAAATTTAGCTCTAGTCATCAATCCTTTCTGAAGGATTATCCATGATGTCCTCTTTGATGATGATACCTATGAATCGCATTCTTTTGTAATTGAAATTTTTCGTTTTCTGTTTCTAGCATTTGACTTCAGTTTGGATTCGGATCTTCATGTTCATCTTTTGGTTAGCCTGATTGTCAACATTCTGCTCATTTTCTCTGTTCTAGTTAAGTTCTTAAATTGTTCATATTGCTTTTTTCTGAAGAATCTACAACAATCATCATTTTAAACTTCTAAGAAGTAGCGTCAGATTCCTCAAACACAACCAGAATACGATTCTTTCTACCAACCTAGAATTTTCTTATTAACACTCTATATGCTTTAAATTATTACTTAGAATTATCCTAGAAAAATTCCTTTCATAAGATTTAACATCAAATTTAGCAAGATGATTTTTTCTTGTTATCTAGAATAACACATTTAACACCAAAAATATGGAAATAACCAAATATTGGTTTTTCTACCATTGTAATAGCTCATATGGAGTCTTTTTAAGTTTAGATCTTACAAAGCCCGTATTTAGAAATATAACAGGCATGTTAACGACTTCTACCCAGAAATAATTCGGTAATTAGAATACTCAGCATGGTTTCTGGCCATTTCTTGAAGTGTTTTCTTATTTTTGCGTTCCCCCTACTCCATTTTTTGTTGAGGTGTTCTAGTGCTGAGAAAGTTATGGAAGATTTCACGATTCTTTGCAAAAAGTGTCGAGATTTTTTATTTTCAAATTCCTCCTCGATGAATCACTTCTATTGCAGAGATGTTGTACCCTTTTCTCATTTTGTATTGCTCTTGCAAAGATGAACAAACATGTCAATATGACTATCCTCTATTTCTAAGGAAGGTGGTCCAGGTGAATCTAGAAATATCATCTACAATAACAAATGCATAGAATTTTCCTCCAAGACTAGAAGGAAGTTATAAGGTCCGAATAAATCAAGGTGTAGTAATTCTAAAGGTCTAGAAGTAGAAACGTGCCATTAGAATTTGAAAGATGTTCTGGTTTTTTTTGCCCAATTGACAACAATCACAAATGTGAATTTTTTCAAAATTTTTAGCTTTGGGCAAACCTCGAACCCAGGTCTTTGTAGACAGTTTAGAAAAAGGTGCATGCTTGCATGTCCAAGTCTTCTATGCCATAACCAGCTAGAATTGTCAACAAACTAAGCATTGTTAGTTAAAATGCATATCAAGAAAGATCTTACTAGGTATAATATTCTCAAACTTTTTTTCAACAAATAAAGTTTTTGTTATCATGCATTGTTCTGAACTTCATAAAAAGAGGTTTCAAAGATCACGCCCTTCTATTTTATCACAAATTTGAAGGATTACGAACCTAACCACTACAAATAACCAACGATTTTTACCTTTCGTTTTGTCTCTAAAGCTTACTGTACTCTCTTTTATTCATTTCTAATCTGGTGAACTTTCTTTTTATCACACAGTCATTATGCTAAGTGCGCTGTCCATGTAACACATTTCTGTTTTCAAGCCCACTCGCCTTAGGCACACCTGAAAGATCATGTAGATTTAAGGAGGATTAGTGGTAATAGGTGCTATTTGGCTTTACTATGATTTTTCTTTCTATTGAAGACTGTCAGATTTCCATGTTCTAATTCAACACAAACGATAACATTTTCTATTAGAAAACATTGATTCTGTTTTTGCAAATGCTATCATAGCTGAACTTGTCTTTTCTTTAGAAAGTGATTGTGAAATTGAATTTTAGAATTCTAATATCAATTTTCAAGGATTAATTTTCAGAATTCAGATTCTATACATTTTTTCTTCAAAGGTTTGTTTCAGATTTTCGAAAATTTAATCATTACAATCTTTAAGATCTTTGATCTCTATGATAAAGATCTTGCATGTAACTTCCCTTGATAAAAATCATCTTTTAAATGATTGCATTAGTTTTTAAAATTTATGAAATCCTTCTTTAAGAGCTATGCTTTCTACAGATTTTTCAAATTCAATTGCAAAAAGGTTTTAAAGATCTAAAAGATCAAATTTTCGGAATTCCGGCTTCAAGAAATACTTACATTGCTTTCCTTCAGCTTTGGACGTTTCCCATCTTGTTTAATTGCTTTCAGCTTTCCTGTGTTGAAGTCAGAGTGTTTTCCTTGGAGTCAGAATTGATAGGCCATCAGATATATATTTTGCCAGTTTCTTCTTGTCACTTTGGCTTTTCGGAATTAGAAACATCTGAAATCATCCAAGCAACTGCGAATGCCTATTCACGCTTTTTCTTTCTTTGACACTTCTTTTCAACTTAGGACAGTGCGCTTGATATGGGGTCGGCTTGTTGCATTCATAACATAACATCCTTCAAGGAAGGTTTCTTTCCTTAGGGTAAAGTTTGCTATTCTTTAAATGGCAAGTTCTTTTTAGTAAACTTTTTTCTGTGGCCTTCCACTCTTTTTATAGAAACTGTTTGAATCTTTAGCAACAAGTGCTAAATCATCACTATCAAAGATCAGAAGAACTTTCCTTTTCATTAGAAACACTTTCAAAGCCAGTCCTTTCTTTTTCTTATCTTCTACAGTCAAAGAAGAATTTCAGTTCTTCTAAAACAAGAGCTCTTATCAGATAATCATAAGTAACGGGAGTCTCTTTGGTAATTCCATAACAGTTCTTATAGAATCCCATTTTTTTTAGGTAGAATTCTAAGTATTTTCTTAACAAGCTCATCTTCTGAAAATTTCCTTTTCGAGAGTTCTAAAGGATTAACTATATTAGTAAATCTACAACTTAATTCAGCAATAGTTTTCTCCTTCTTTCATACTAACTTATGTCATATTCTCTCCAAAGCGATATAATTCTAGATTCTTTAACTCTATTCATACCCTCATAAGTACTCTAAAGTTTTCCTAGATTCCGTTTGCAAGGATTCAATCTAGACACTTGTTGTGATCTAAGTTGATCTAATGCAGCTGAAAGAATATCAATAGCTTTTGCGTTTATGAGAAATATCATTCCCAATCAGCATTAGTATATTATTTTCTGTTTCTAACTCTCTCATTTTCAACGGTTTTGCATAGGATACGAAGACTAGTAATGACATTTCCTTCCAGTGTTTAATGTTCAACTGATTTTTATGAAATTTTTCAATTCTGATTTTCCAATAAGAAGTATTAGAACAGTTGAAACTAAAGGTGGTCTTAGAAACAAGACTGACCTTCTAAATAAGATGTAAGAGGAAGTGGTGCACTCGCATGGATCTTATCTTTAAGCTTTTAAGCTTCGGTAAGTCAAGAGCCAAAACTAACTCATACCAAATTGTGGGTCCCGTATATAGTATGGCACAAACCCACAAGAGGGGGGGGGTGAATTGGGTTTCTAACAATAAAATTTAACTTTTAAAACCAAACTCAGCTGTTGTAATGCGAAAAGTATGCATTTTGTGAGAGTAAGTTATTACAAGGTTAGAACTTCCTCACGCTCTATTGCAAAAAATAGAAAAGACTTTGTAAAAGAACAGTTATAGATTCGAACTGCTTCACAATATCTTATTCAATTTACAAATAATACTTTATGATAAGGAAGCTATTACTTTTAGAAACTTCCTCATAAGTTTAGTATTATTTTAAGAAGACTATGTGAGAGCAGTTACTGAAATATACTGTGATCACCAAAGCTGTAAGCTAGATTAGAAAACTGATTAAACCCAAATAGTTCCGAGATACTACTGAAATAGAAGAACAGTTTAGAACCTTGCGCTATATTCATTACTGTGAGTCAGCAATTCTAATGTTCAGTAATAGAATAAAGCTTAATTCGCACGCCTTTAAAATCACAGCTCTCAACACAACTTTACGCACATCTTACTATCTAAACATAAGTGTGAGTAAAATAGGTACTCAGCAAAACTTCAGAAAAACATACAGATAACGCAGTGATTATAGATGGTTCGACACAATCGCTACATCCACTCCCCAAGACTCATATTGAGAATCCTCACTATGTTATCTCTTTTCAAGGTAAGATGACAAGCAACAGTACAAGGCAAATAGAATCAACTCCTAGATCACCCTTTGCCACTAGATTTTCTTAAGGTTCTAGTTAACATTAATCTGTTTTTTGGCAGAGAACAGAAATCTCAATAAACATTAGAATCTCTCTCACGGAGAAGGGTCGCTTGGATAACCTATTTCACAATAGCTTTACCTAGCTATTGGCACACATGTTTACAAAATAAAACCTTTTTACAAAAAAGATTAACATATAAATAAACAGACAGAAATGCAACATATAGCACAGAAAAAAAATAGTAATTATAGATAGATATATTATAGAGATAGAACTGTTTTTTAAAAGAAGTTGGTATTAAATTCTTTTTCTCTTTTAAAATGATAAAGTGAACGTAAATAAGATGAAAGAAAATGAGTTGGGGATTGAGAGTAAAGTTTTTTAGAGATAAAAAGATTTGATCAATGGACGTATCCTCTTCAAATAAAACCCTACGTCTTTTAAAGGGAAAGACGCCTTATGTAGAAGGGAATTGAGAATCCCATTATTAACGAAAGTAAAATCTCTTCCTTTTCAAAAACAAAATTGGACTTTTTCAAATTTTAAGAAGATACGGAGATCTTGTTACCACAAATTCTTTGAGTCAAAAATCTTTTTCTTTTTAGGTAAAGGCGAATAAAGAGAGAGATTTTAGACTTTCCTTTAAAACATAATTTTCGAATTAAGAATATTTATAAATCTTTTTCGAAATATTCTATTTACCAAAAATGATTGCCAGATATAAAATCTCTTCATTTAGGTAAGTAAATAAACCAATGATTTGGATTCCTTAAAAAAATTAGTTTTCCGAATAAAACAATAGATCTTTTCGAATTATTCAATTTACAAAACATGAGATAAAGTTCTCTTTCATTAGGTAGTGAATAAGAATCGGAAAGTTTTGACTTTTTTTAGAAAAAATTTTAAAATATTTTTGATTAAAGAGAGATTATTATTGTGACTTTTAGTTTTATATCTATCAACAAATCCTAAAGAGCTTAACCACTAAAATCTCATTGGTCTTATAGGATATACGATATTATTTATAGTAGTATTAGATTATGTTTCATTTATTTCCATATTTAAATCTGCATAAAATATTATCTAGTACATAAATATATTAAAATTTAATTTGTTATTACCTTTTCTCATCAAAATCTTTGGATAAAAATTGACCTTGATCGCAACAGCCACATTGCACCTACTCTCCGACAAGTAGGATTCTTTCCCTTATCGGTGCACGCTATATGCTGATAAGGTTAAAAATAACAAACTAAGCCTGGACGTTCATGGAACCAGACCTCAAAATGAATATATAGATTATATACATGCTCTTTACTTTTAAGAGGTTTAGATTTATTATATTATAATAGGATTTACAGTCATGACCCCTAGAAATCCTATCCAATTAATATGACCATACGCCTTAAGTGCCAAAAGATATGTTTTGTTTATTTCAGTAGGATGGTTTTCTCTTATGTGGCAGATTACTATGCATTAAATTCACAATCCAGTTGCAGTTCAGGAATAAAACACGTAGAATATAAAGTCCAACATCTATGATGTCCTAAAATACATAATTGTTTTTCTAAATTTAATAACAAGAATCACTGAAAGTCATAAAAAAATTCATTAAGACAACATTAATATCCATTCTTTTCCGCAAACATGAAAACAAAATTAAATTTCCTTCCAATGGAACGTACATAAAGAACATCTGAAAATAAGGTTTATTATTCCCAAATTAAGATAAATATTTCCTATAGCTTAAAAATTGCAACTTCAATTCAAATTCTCCCAAGAAGATGCTAAACTACTCTTCCTTTAGCTGGCACATTACTTGAAACCCTACAAAAGCATTACGTAATATGATAGCGGTTCCTGAGGTCTACACACCATTAGAGTGTAGACAACACTGCCAAACATTTTCAAACCACTTGTAATGAAAAGAAGACTTACCATTATGTTTTTCTGCTTGGCTAAATAGTTGGACACTGCTGCTTCTAGTGTCTCCGTTGCTGCAGTGGAAACACTTGCCCTTAGGCTAAACCCATGATACGGATCCATCATCACTCGTCCACTGGATCGCACGGAGGCATGGTGGGACGCCGAAGAGATCCAGGTTGGTGTTCCTATTGGACGATTACAAGGAGCCGTGCCAACGATATGGGGCACGCCATATCATTATTTGTTCAGCCCAAATAACACAAGAACTTCATGAGTCGCATTCAAAAGCTGTTGTGAAAGAACTTGAAGGCAATTCTAAGGACTTCTAATGTTGTTGGTGGCATGTGAAGTTGAAAGCACTCAAATAAATTAGCTTGGACTGCTACAAGTGGAGGGAGAAGGCCTGCTACATGCCCGCCCATTAGCTTGACTTGGCTACGTAATTTGACTTTTCTCCAGTACTTTGACTCGCTACAGTGGCATCGACTTGAAAGGCTTGGAGTGAACTTAGGCGTGTTTTTGGTGTGTTTTTTATGCTTTGTTAAACCTAGATTCTTATTTAGTATAAAATCAACTTGTCTTCCATGTAGGACGAAACTTTTGATACATTGAAAAACTTCATTTGATAAGCTTTGCTTGTTCCATTTACTTAGAGTGACAGTGAGAGATTGCTTCCTCTAATTGCATCAAGAATTTAAGGTAAAACTTATCAATTAGTTTGTGGGCGTTTATCTTGTTCTTTGCTTGATTATTGTGTTACGTTCCTTATAACGTGGGTGCCATGAACATTTAATTCCGATTATTGGTGTTTCCGTTTTCATTATAAACGAGGGGTGCCATAGAGAGGGCGAACTTACATCTCTCCTTTGATTCGATCCGTATCACCCCATCCCAACAACTACATCAATTGTTCTCAGCTTAGGTTTCTGAACTTTTTCTTTTTTTTGAACCCTTTTATGACTAGAAGCATAACTTGTCAGTATTAAGCACAACAACTTGAGAAGATGGTCTCATAAATTAGTTTTCTGCGCAGTGTCATAATTGTAATTAGGCAAAAAGTTAAAAATTGTCAGGAGTGATTTGCTCGAACCATTCTCCACCTGTGATTCCCTTATCAATCTCAAGAGCTAGAATCCCTATTTCATTTAAAAGGCTAATCATTTGCAAAACATGATCCTAACTGGAGAAACCCTGAGCCATCTCGGCAAGTCAACAGAGCTTGCATGGCAAGTTTGTTTAGCTGCCGGCAATGATCTCTGAACATTTGCACAAGGCTTTTCCCCACGATATCCAGTAGGGAGTTTTCATGGATTGAAGCCGTTTTGCAATACATTGACATGGATGCTAAAATGTAACATTGTGCCAATCTCATCAGCCTTAACCAC
>NW_023591711.1:0-13466 GCF_014843425.1 Jatropha curcas | reverse complement strand
TAGACGAGGAGAAAGTGAAAGTATCAAAGAATGGCCAACTCCCAAATCAGTTTCTGAAGTTAGGCGAGCTCATGACCCGTGGCAAGCCTTTTTATAGAAGATTGTAAAAATTTCCTCTTCAATTTGCCAGCACCATGAAGCTGCCATCTACCAACTGGACTAACAGAACAAAGTTTTTATCATAGAGAAGTACGAAATTTGTGAAATCTTCCCAACGTTGATCTCCCTGGCAAGAAAAAGAACGCCGAAGCAAACACAACAAAGGCGGTTTGGACCACACCGGCGTACCAACAATCTAAAGAGCGATAAGGTTTAACAGTCTTGCAACACGGCCTAAAGTTAAACCGAAGTATGGCGGAGCCTAACCCGGATGACATTACTCAATTTACCACGGCTGTTAAGACCCTGTTGCGAATAACAATCAAGTTGATATAGTATAAAGTATTGAGACGCGGACTATAGTAGAATACTCTCGTTTGGATCTGGTGTGGAATTGGCGCCAACTCAAGCTCAGCCTGTATGAGGCCCATTGCGTCAGTAGGATGCCGTTTGAATGCTAGAGTGAGTACAAAAAGGACTAAACTCCCCATTTGGTGTACCTACTTTAGCTGAGAAGTTGAATGGAGCAAACGTCAACTATGGTACTGTCGGCGGAAGGCTCTTAATGACAAAGAGGTTAGTGGTTCATATGCCAGAGCCAAGTTTAGGCGTAAGAACACAAGAATGGTTACGCTTAACACTAAGAACCCTATCCACCTACTTGGAGGTGCCTAAAGGAGGTCCTTTTTGTTAAATCCCAAACCACTGAGTAATGGATCCATTATCATGACCCTATCGAAGTCCTCCTCATAAAAAAGCCGACTATGTATGGCAAGACAATTAATAAAGGAAATATAAGAAAGAACATATAAATAATAAAAGGGAAAGGACAATCAAAGGGAAGTAAAGTATGCGCGTGAGAGTTGAAATTTAAATTGGATTGAACACACTTTCCCTTTTTTTGATATCTTCTCCCAATTATGGTTCGATCGAAGCACATAAATACCCAAAGTATGAAAAAAGCAAAGCTCTTAAATCATATGATGGCTTGCTGAATAGTCTATCTGCCGGCCAAAGGCATGGCACCAATGCCGCCGAAATTGGTTGCACAAAGAAAGAAATCATACTTCTAATATCCATTACTGTCCATCTGCCTTCGAATCTGGCTTAGTTCTAAAATGCTGGATTTTTGAAGTTATCCGGTGTAGCAGAAAGGAAGTCGCAAATCCCAAGCCCCCTGAGTCCTTGTATATGTGTTGAACAAGAAACTAGCTAAAAATTAATTTTAAGCAGAAAACCAAGGCCCTGACCGCATTGGCCTCCAGCCTCATAACAGTCGTGAGGGTTCGATTATGATGGGCAATGTGTGCTCATTGAGACCTTGAAATTCAGCATTTTTCGAATAATAACGTAAGATCTATAGACATATGGATATTTGTTTAAGCAGCAACTTTGTGTGGCCTAACTGTTCATATATAGCTGAATTGCTGTCCCTCTGAATCTATTATGAGATTGGAATGGACAGCCTATTGGCGCAGAATTGCTTGTCTGGTCACCATAGATCATTAGGGCATTAACACGAACTTAGACTTTGATGATGTTGAAATCCAGCTGAACTGAAAACAGGCTTTCAAACATGAACACAGCTCGACCGTATTTACATTGAGCCCACATTTTGACCTCTTCATTATGCATAAAAAGATGTCTCCAAGAAAGAAGTTCCTCTGGGCTGAACTGAAATAGGCTTTCAAACGACCGAACATACCCAATTTTGACCTCATGCTTGACTAAAGGGGCATTGGGATCACACCCTATAATAGCGCAGATTTCCTCAAAAGAGGGCACATCTCCTCCATCATGGCCCCGAACCGAATAACGTGGGCCTCCGGGTCCCAAAGTCTGATGCAGGCCCGTAGAAAATCCCAGTCAATTACCACTCCCCTAAGGGTAACGATAGGAGAAAGGCCGTACCTCCCTAAGTTGATCTTTTCGACTTTGGAGAGACTTTTAGTCTAGCTGTGCATGCTGTGGTTATAAAAAGGGTAAGGGTTCATCTTTGAAAAAAAAAATAAAAAAAAAAGAGAAAAAAATCAAGGAAAAAGTCGGGAATTGAAAATTAAAAGGAGAAATTCTGTTCTTTCTTAATTGAAGTGAATAAACATGCATACATATAAGAAGCGTGCTCGAAGGCGGTTGCAACCGCCCTCGGAGGTGGTCCGACCCGCCGCCGGAGGCGGTCACGCCCGCCGTTCGAGGCGGTCACGCCCGCCCTTGGAGGCGGTGACCTGACCCGTATCCAGTCTCCACTGGACCCTTGATGCCGTACGCTGTTAGCTACGCCTCTTAGCCTCACGGTATGTAGGCAGGTTGCAGCACTCCGCCCTTGGATAAATAGCCGATAGAATGTGATTTTGTTAATGTTTGACTCTAGATGCTGCATTTAGCTGGCAAGATGCCCGATTCATCCTGTCCCACTAAAATGATATGCTGAATTGCAAATGGTTTCTTGCTGGTTTTAATTTTCTGTTAATGACCTTATTAGAGATTTTTCTACATTTTCTCAAGAGGCAGTTAAAAGGTTTTTTACATTTGGTTAAAATGTTGGGGTGCATAGTAATATTTCCCTAAAAAAAAATTTTTCAGACAAATAATTCTTCTTCAAAATAATTTTCTCAAAAAAAAAATCAAGGAAAAAAGTCGGAAATTGAAAATTAAAAGGAGAAATTTCTATTCGCGTTCTTTAAAATCTTGAGGTTTACTGATAGGAGATGCCCAAAGTTCCTTTCACATTTTTTGGAGATTTGTGGGGATAAGCTGAACTAAAATTACTTATTTACAACCTTTTCATCCCACAAACCCAAGAGATGTGGAACAAATAAAACATGCTCGAAGCTTACATGAAAATTAAAAGTTTTTTGATTACTTTAGGAATACACTTGGCTTTATTAACCAAATGCAGGCGTTAGCAAATAACCAGTACAGCGACAACAACAGTAATGTAAGCCCTAGCAAACATGGGTTTAAAAGACAAAAAAACTTTAGAGGTCGAGCAATGGCCTTCTTCTCCCTCACTCTGATTCTGCACTTTGAAATTAGGTCTGCCAACCATAAAATAAATATGGCCCAACTGTTGGCTCAGACAACAAGGCCTAGAAGTTCACATTTGGCCCATAGCATTCCCTACGTCGTCCCAATTAAGTTGTTGCCACATCAACAATATTGAACACCCTAGATTTTTTGGCCGTCCCAAAGGCCCAAAAAATGTCCAATTTGTCCACAAAGGCCCAAAAGTATATCACATTTGGCCACAACAGCCCGACTAACCTGTATTAAATCTTGTCCTCTTCACCACCCTTTATATGTTTCACATTTTTCCGTTGGCGCCTCCGTGAAAAGGCCCAAAATCCCCACACCGTTCACACACGTGACCTTTGGACCCGGCGAACCAATCCCTGTGTCGGATGATATTTTACGTATAGGAAATTGGGGCCCAAAAAATTCACATTTTTAGGCCCTAAGGCCCAAAATAAATAAACAAAAAACAAGGGAACATACCTGGGCGTAGACGCCAGTTACGAGGCTTGGAGTGTCAGCGTCGCCGTAACATTACTTCGTCGAGGGAAATCCCAGAGACTCCAGAAAATCCTCTTCGCTAGACTGAGGTAACCATTGGAGGAAGGAAGCTCGAAGCTCTCGGAAATGAGAGAATTTTGAAGAGAGATCTTTGAGTGGGAAAAGTTGATAATTTGGCGGGTGGCTATTTCATTAGGAAAAAGCCCAAAGAGCGGTCTTTTCGACGCGTCCAATTTCGCCTTTCAAAAATTTGATTGCGTTTCAGACAACCACCGACTCCCATAAATCATTTTTATGGTTGCCGGTGGGGGGCAACTGTGAATATCCAAATTTTGAGGCTCAAAGAGACATTTTTCCCGGACTGCAAACAGTCCGACCGAACCAAAGGCCATTTTTGAAGTTCACCGAAAATATGCCAATATGGTACTTGAAACGTCCGAAAAATTGTGTGGATCGTGGAACTGGTCCCGGAATATTTTTTGGAGGTCCGGAACTCCCGAAAAAGCCTCCGGAATGAAAAATCCATGAGCCAGCCGGCCTCGGTGGCTTGGATCGCCGGACCGGGCGGCCGCCGGCGCCAAGATAATGCAGCCCGGATCAACATTTTAGGGACTTCAGTCTGTGTTGACGGACGCTATCTTCTCCCCTACTCCCCTTGCGGTTTCTATTTACTGCTTTTCTGCATTTAGTGTAGGCTTTATTACTCTGCTGTTGTGATATTTGGTCACTAATAAATTAATTCTAATTAAATATTCCCCAAACGAGGAAGCTTAAATCGGAAGTTTCAAGCTGAAGCTAAGAAGCGGTAAGCTCGATTAACTCAGATAATTAACGAAAACCCTTGCCATTTAATTTCAGCATTTTGTGCCATATTCTCTCTACTTCCCAATTCTAAATTAACTGCTGCATAAATGCATTCATGTCAATCAATTTGGGCAAATAAACTGCCTCAATTAAATATGATTAAGCTTAAATGCCCGCGTTAATTAATTAATCGTGGTTACTAAAAGCCTAATCCGACAATATTGGCTAAAGTATCTGGTCAATTAAATGACTATGGCTATAATCGCCTTTATTTCGAAACAGTCCAGCTTTAAAGTCCAATTAATCAATAATTTGGCTAAAATTAGCCTTAATTTAAACCATGTTTTTTTTTTCTTTTGGCAATAAATTATTGCTATATTGCAATTCAATTGATCACTATAGCAAAACAAATTGCCTAAAGTAAGACAAACCATTTTAGCGGACCAAATCGCCCTGTAAATCGAATAAAAAGTTTTTGGCAATCCGGATATCCTTGAATTAATCAATTCTCCTTTTGGCTGAAAGCTTTAAATCAATCATTTTGGCAATAAATCGCCCAATCAATATACACCCCTAAATTTTGTGGCAAGATACCAAATTGCCACCTAAATTCAATACCCTTTTAGCGCATAATTGTGGTGAACGCCGCTTTTTATTTTAAAACATAACTCTCTAAAATAAAGCATAAATACCCCCTAACTTTATAAGCTCATATCACTTTTTTTTGCCCGGAGGCCAAAAACCCAATTGCCTAAATCACATCACCACCACTAATCTTGCAAACAAATTGCCTAAATCATTTCTTTTTTGGCTAAAAGCCTTAAATCAACACTTTTGGCAACAAACGCCAATCAAGAAATCAATCTTATATTTTCCCAAAAATTCTTATGGCAAAGAATGCACTTTAAACAAAATGCACGAGGCATACACCACACTCTTTCATGGCGAAGACACGCCGCCATACCCATTCAAAGTCCTTAACAAAAAATAGACATAAGGGCCTTGCCTATCGAACGGTTAAGGGTACGTCGGTTTGATCTCTCATTCAAACGAGAGTACGTAGGCCACGGAATTTTGGATCTTAATACCCCCCGCAATTGTGCGGAAAGCCGGGGAGCCACGCAGCCCAGAAACTCGAAAATCATCGCCCTCTATCCAAACCTAAATCACATATATGTATAATCCAACTATTTTCATTATGTTATACTCTAGAATAAAGCCACATCATTAATCCAATGCCAAAGCATTCTATTCATTTTTGAAGTTAATACCCACGCCTTTATCAGCATGACATAGTCTCGGGATCCACCCTAAACCCAAAGGTGGGGCGTTTCGTAGAATCGGTTGTTGACACTTATAACATGACAGATAATTAATCTAGTAATTTCGGTTAATATATGTAAAAAATGGTGAATGTCAACTTATAGTTAAAGTGTTTTTTCCTAGTTTACCAAAAAATAATTAAACCCGAACCCCAGAGTTTTTGCAAGAATTCGGCTTACTACTACACATTCTTACAGTGACTACGAACACACCAAATTTTCTCCTCAGAGCCCTTCATATAAGTCAATGCAATATCTTAAACCAACTGATATGCCTATTTTTGGAGCAGGTTAAAAGAGCGGGTTCATAGGACGCCCCGGTATGGGAAAGCAGAACACTGGAATGAAACCAAAGAAATTAAAAGAAACCGCTCGTGAATCTTATACTCTTTGTCATTAGAGTGGAGACCTCTTTCTGTAAATGAGACTCATTATCTGATATGATCTCAAAAGGAACCTCGTGTCTACATATGATGTTTGTCTCGATGAATTGAGCTACTTTTTGGAATTTAGGACATGGTAAGAGGCAGCTTCTACCCATTTGGTGAAGTCATCAATGGCTACCAAGATGTACTTATGCTGATTAGAGGACTTAGGGGTGATTCTGCCAATCATATCAATTCCCCAAGTTGCGAAGGGCCAAGGTGTAGTAATAGGGTGAAGAGCTATTGGGGGCATTTTTTGGAGCTTGGCATAAATCTAGCACTTATGACATCTCTAAACAAACTTTGCGTAGTCTGATCGCATGGTGAGCCAATAATAACCTTGATTGGTGATCTTATAGGCTAAAGCCATTCCGTTCATGTGGGGCCTTCTTCTCCACCTTGTACCCATTCTATTATCTGCCGAGCTTCGTCTTCAGTATGCACCTAAGATGTGCCTGATTCCATGTTCATTTATACAGAATACCATCCTAGTAGAGATAGCCTCTCGACAATTGCCGGAGAGTCCTTTTGTCAGATTTGAAGCAACCTCAGGGTATTCTTCCTTTTCTAACTAGGTTTGAATATCCTAGAACCATGGTTTGCCATCGGTGAGCTAAAGACTGCAACAATGGGTTGGTTGTTGATGAATTTGAATATTCAAAGGCTTGATGACCATGTCAGGATTGGCATCAACCATGGAGGCAAGAGTAGCCAGTGTGTCGACAAACTGATTCTTAGCCCGAGGCAAGTAGTGAAATGACACTTCTTCAAATTGCTGAGCCAACTGATCGAGGCATCGAAGATATGGGACCAAACGCTGCTCTTTGATCTTCCATTTCTTCAAAGCTTGAGAGGCTATCGGGATGGAGTCCCCATAAACTGTTAGGCGCTTGATTTGAATGCTCAATGTCGCTTCTAACCAAATGATACATGCTTCATACTTTACTTCATTATTAGTGAGCTGGAATGTCAACTTAATACTGAAGGGCAGTCTTTCCCTGTCTGGAGTTACTATGACTACACCAGCGCTGCAATCCTGATAGTTGGTAGCTTTGTTGAAATACATCTTCCATTGGTCTGCTTGGCTTAGCCCGATTGAGTCTTAAAAAGCTATTAAAAAATATTGTCGTGAAATGTAAAAACATCACATTTCTTCAAATTGCTGATATGAACCAAAACTAAATGACCATCCCGATAAGGAACCATATCGAAGTACCAATTTATGGGGTAGCAAACGCTGCTCTATTTGATCTTTACAGTCATTTAACTTGCAGAAAAAGCTTGAGAGTTGGCTATCGGGATGGCCATGTCGCCTCATCATTAATGAACCCCTGTTATATCGGTCGCCAGACAATTATTTGATAATTGACTATCAAGGAATGATTTTCAGGGCTGTCTTATTTTATATCTCAAATGTAGGATAAACACATAAATGAAACTTCATTAACTTTACCTCTATATTAGTGAGCTGGAATGTCAAACTTAATACTGAAGGGCAGTCTTTTCCCTGTCTGGAGTCAAACGCTGCTCTTTGATCTTCCATTTCTTCAAAGCTTGAGAGGCTATCGGGATGGAGTCCCCATAAACTGTTAGGCGCTTGATTTGAATGCTCAATGTCGCTTCTAACCAAATGATACATGCTTCATACTTTACTTCATTATTAGTGAGCTGGAATGTCAACTTAATACTGAAGGGCAGTCTTTCCCTGTCTGGAGTTACTATGACTACACCAGCGCTGCAATCCTGATAGTTGGTAGCTTTGTTGAAATACATCTTCCATTGGTCTGCTTGGATCGAGAGGATGTCTTCGTCGGGAAACCTGACGTCTGCTATTTGGCATCACCGGGGGATGCAGCTAGCTGATCTGCTACCACATTGCCTTTGATTGCCTTCTTCATAACAAAGCTCAGATCAAATATTGCTAAGATAGTGGCTCACTTTGCCATCTTATTGTCTAGAAATAGCCTCTCCATAAGGAATTTCAAGGGGCTCTGATTAGCGATGATATGAGTGGTGTAGAAGCAAAGGTAATGCTAGAGCCAAGCATATCTGTTCAATCTTACTGTATTTTAATTCTATAGCTAGCGTGCACTTACTAAGATAGTAAACGACATTTTCCTTGTGAGAGTCTAGCGCTTCTTGCACCAACATAGCCCCTATGGCTTCGTCGGTTACTGATAGATAGAGGAGAAATGGCTTTCCAGTCCTTGGAGGCTAGAGACCTAGAAGATTGAGTAAATATGCTTTGATCTGTTCAAAGGCTTTCTGGCACTGGTCATCCCAAGTCTTTAGAGCATCCTTTCTCAATTTCTTAAAGATTGATCCACAGGTATTTTCTAATTGTGAAATGAATCAATTAATCTCCTTTTCTATCTTCGGAGGTTGCATCTATAGGATGGCTTTAGACTTTGAAGGATCGATCTCAATCCCCCTCTTGGATACCATGTAGCCAAGAATATACTAGACGGAGCTCCAAAGAGGCATTTAGCAAGATTAAGTTTTAGGTTGTACTGGTGCAGTCTGGAGATAAATCATTCGAGGGCAAGTAAATGCCTTGGCCAGTCCCTAGTATGGACAACATGTCATCAACATACACTTTTATATCGTTGTGCATCAGATCATGAAAGATTGTGGTATCCATCCTTTGATAAGTAGCACCGACATTCTTCAACCCAAATGACATCATTCTATAACAAAAGATACCCCATTCGGTGATGAATAGAGTCTTTGACTTATTCGACGGATTGACCGGTATCTGATTATACCTTGCATACAAATCTGTGACTGAAATCACATTGGATCTTGCCATTCTGTTAACAAGCAGGTCAATGTGAGGTAAAGGGAAATCATCCTTGGGACATGCCTTGTTCAAATCCCAGTAATTGACGCAAATTTTGATCTTGCCATCTTTCTTGGGAACCAACACTATATTCACTAGCCATGCTGGATAATCTACAGCGTCAATAAAAATGTTTTCCAAAAGCTTGGCTGTTTCTTCTTTAATTTTGAGGGAAATCTTTGGTTTCTTCATTCAGAGCTTTCGCTTTATTGGCTTGATGTGATCATATGTGGTGATCTTATGAACGACAATGTCAAGGTCTATACTGGTCATGTCACTAGTGTGAACCCCTACCCCAAATATCATAGGCATATGAATGCATGTGACTAAGGGCAGAAATGCACGTGAATGTATGAGTCGCCACCTTGTTAAATTCTCGAATCAATTGGAACATCATCTTGCCAATATACCTGGTTGTGACAGGCTGTTAACAGCTAACCAAGGGGTAATGTGAAAGGTAACAAGGGAAATCATCCCTTGGGCATCATGCCTTGTTCAAAATCCCCAGTATTGAACCACGCAAAATTGATCTTGCCATTCGTTTCATTTAGAGGGAACCAACACTATATTCAATCGGTGTACCATGCTGGAAGAGGTGCGTAATCAATAACTACCGCGTTGCATAAAAATGTTTTTTTTTCTCACAAATAGCTTGGTCTGTTTCCTTACCTTAATTTTGAGGGAAATCTTTGGATCTGGCTTTCATTCAGAGCTTTCGCTTTTATTGGCTTGTAATGATCGATCATAATGTGGCTCTGAATTCTGTTAAATGAAACGACCAATTACGTTCAAGGTCCTAATACTGGTCATGGAGCTCAGGTTAAAGTGTGAACACGTAAATTAACCCCTACTTCCTCGCCGGGCGGGCCAGGAATATATAGGACCATGGTGAAAGTGAGACAAATGGCCCAATGTGACTAAGGGCAGAAGGATGCACCGTGAATGCTTAATTTTTGGGAACAATTTCGCACACACCCTTAGAGACACTTATATTGTTAAGTTATTTTAGGGTAACTCAGGAAACCCAAGTTGTCCATTTTGATTACTCTATTATTATAGATTAATTAAACCCCAATGTTTAAGGCATGGTCTAACCGAATCGAGGTGGGATCCCGAGACTATGTCATGCTGAATGAACAACTAGAAATGAATGCTTTGCAAGGAAGATGAGTAAATTGGACATGAAAATGTTTTATGTGATTTCGACTTGCCGCTCGGGTTAAATCCCGAAGTGCCCGTACTTCCGTTTGAAAGGAAAATCAAAGTCAACGTAGTTCGTTAGAGCTTTTAAAAGGGCTTGAATGGGTATGCTTATGCATGGTGTGTGTTGCTTTGTGCATTTTGTTTTAGGCATTTTGCCTAAAAATTGATTGAAAATCTTTAGGCAGTTCTGCGCAAAAGTGGATTGATTTGAAGGCTTTTAGAGGCCAAAGATTTAGCATTTAGGCAATTTGTTGCCGTTCGAAAATTGATTGAATTGGGCGCTTGTCGCCAAAATGCTTTGATTTGTTAGGCTTTTTAGACCAAAAGATTTATTGATTTGAAAAGGCTTTTAGCCAAAATGAGTTGATTTAGGGCATTTTATATTGCCAAAAGTTGATAATTCAAGGCTTTTTTTTGCCAAAAAATTGGATTAAGCGATTTGTCCCGCTAAAATGGTTTAACTGCTTATAGGCAATTGTTTTGCCCGAAAGTCCCCATCAATGAATTACAATGTAGGTAAATTTGAATTGCCAGAAATAAAAACTGTTTAATGAAGGCTATTTAGCCAACAATTAATTGATTGTGAATCTGGAGCTTTAAGCCGGATTTTGTTCGAAATAAAGGCAATTTCACACCTAGTTATTGATTAACTAGGCTTTTTTGGACCAATATTGTTGGATTTAAGGCTTTAAATACCACGATTTATTGATATAACCGGTGCAGTTACCTGAACTTATTAATTGAGGAGCAAGTTTAATTTGCCAATTGAATGAAATGTGAATGCATTATGCAGTTTTGTGAGTTTAAGGACGTAGAAGGGAAGCGTGCGATGAAGTGCTAAATTAATAGGCAGAGTTTTAGTTTAATGTCTGATGTTAGATCGACATGCTTGGCCGGCCACTTCTTAACTCCAGGTTAGCTTCCTCGTTAGGTGAATATTAATTAATTCAAATTTAGTGAACCATTAACAAAGCAAAGAACGCAATAAAGCTAAACTAAAAATGCAGAAAAGATAGTTAAAGAGAATCGCAAGGAGCGTAAGGGGAAGGAGCGGCCCGTCAAAGCGATCACAGGACCTGAGTTGCCTCAAAACTGAGTGCCGGGGCGATATTTAAATAGGCAAGAATCGGACTGTTTCGGCGGCCTGATCAGCCCGAGGGTCCGGCGGCCGAAGCAGCCGTGGGCTTTGGCGGCAGTATACTGGCCGCGTTGACGGGGCATGTTGAGCCGCGGTCCGGCGACCTGAAGCACCTCCGGGAACCCGGCGGGTTTGCTACTTTTCTCGTCTGGAAGGCTATTTCCTGGGAGTTCCGGACCTCCAAAAATATTACCGGGACCAGTTCCCGTGATCGCTCCAAGTAAATTTTCCGGAACGTTTTCAAGTACCTATTATTGGCATACTTCCGGTGGAACTTCCGCGCGGAATGGCCCTTCGGCCCAAGCCGGACTTGGTTTTGCCAGTCTGGAAAAACTGGCCCTTTGAGCCTAGCAATTTGGGTATTCCAGTTGCCACTTTTCCAGAATTGAACGGTTAACCATAAAAAAGATTTATGGAGCCGGTGGTTGTCTGAAACACAAATTTTGAAGGCGAAAATCGGACTGATATGACGCGTCCAGAAGACGCCTTTTTGGCTATTTGCTTATAAGCTTAAATTCTATAACTTTTCATCTTCATCTTAACTTTCAAACGGTCAAAGAGTTTTCACAGCCAAATCTTGTCAACTCCTCATCATGACTTCTCCGACCTCACAGCAGCGACGAGGATTTTTCTGGAGTCTCTGGATTTCCTCGAGGAGGACCAATGTTTTGGCGGTCTGCTGACACTCACTTCTGTGCCTCCGTAACTCGCGTCTTTGCCCGGGTAACTCCCTTTCCCAAACACTTTTTTTGTTTAATTATTTCTGGGCCTTGTAGAAGGCAATTGTAGTTCTTTGGGCCTCTGTGCGCCAAAAACTGTGTATTTTGGGCCTTAAGGGGCTAAAATGTTGGGAATTTTTTCGGGCTCTGTGGCCAACTGTGAAGTTTTCGGGCCTCTGTGGCCGAAATGTGAATTTTTTCTGTGCTTACTGTTTTATTAGTAATGCCATGCTCTAGGTAGAACTAAGAAATATTACGCCTTAGTAAGGAACCCGAGGTAGTAAACTCTTAGATATGCTTTACCTTTTAGGACTACCCGTATATAAATTTGGATGTTGGGTGAGATTTTCTGTGGACTGAAATTCCGATCGAGATATTCCGACACCATAACCCAGTTGGAGCGATCAATCGGTCCCGTCTTATCTTGGGCTAAGCCTGAAGGCATCTTGCATGGGTCGGAAGGCAGCCATAGGGGAGTTAATGGGCGCTTTGGCCGAGAGATGGTGGACACCACCATACTTTCCAACTTTTCTTGGGGCGAGTTGACAGTGGACCCTGCGGACTTTTCGTGATCTACTGGGATCCTTTCGGCATTCGGGCCGATCGAGCCTAATATGACTGGAGGGAGCAGAGATCTCCTCTGACCGATAGTGGAGCTGATCGGGATAGAACCTGCCTCGGGTTGTCCGAGCTTAGGCTTCGCGTTACTCCTGGCTTTGAAGCGTGTTCCCAGACGCTGGTTTATCCCTCCGGCCCCTGACAGGCTATGCTAGATAGGCGAGGAGAACTGACGGCTACTCGAGGTGGCCAGATCATTTTGTTTGCTGTGTTTTGCTTTGACCTTCTGGTCCAACGGAAAGAGAAAAGTTTAATCCTTCTATTTTAAAAAGAGTTGGAAGAAATCTGTCCCATTGGAGGAGTACGACTGGGCCGGTTGCTATTCTGAGCCGCTGTACGACGTACACTGTGATGATTTGAGTCGAGGCCACTGCAAAACTCAGCGGGAACCTAACTACTTCTGGAGGTAAATGTAAAGACATTCTTCTTTCCGTGTTTTGCTGTTTTGATTTTCTTTCACCGATTCTTTTTTCTGTTTTCGCATACTTGGGCATTTGAGTACTTTTCATTACACTCGCAGAGCTAGCTTCAATATTGATCTTTGGTAGGGTGGTGCCTTCGGCTTGGAGATGGTACCAGAACAAACGCTTCATACCGTTCGGCGCAAGAAATCGCTGAAGGAGCTTGAGAGCCCTTTTTTGATACTTTGCACTCTGGAGCAGGTATGTGCTGTGATTCTTAGTATGTTAAATAAGGAAAGGATTTAGTCAACATATTTGCATCTTTTATAGGTCAAAGTGGGGCCGATGAGCTGCCAGTGCCTGCAGAGCTGGATTCAGGCTGACC
>NW_023591710.1:0-18391 GCF_014843425.1 Jatropha curcas | reverse complement strand
CAAAGTCCATGTATGGATCGGAAAAGGGTGATTTGAGTAACAAATGTGTTTCGTGGCACCTTATATTTTTCTATCCATCGATGTATTAACACAGGAGAATGGACCTTCGAGAATCAGAATTGCATATATGGTTCTAGAGTATGAGTTGGTGAGGCTACTGATAGCCCTATTGATTTTAAGAACTTAAAGAATTCTTTTTTAACGCTTTCTTTGCTGAAAAAACGAATATAGATCCTTTTTGTTCTATTTTTTCTAAAATCAATCTTTTTTCCTTTTTTGCTCTGAACAATATGTTCTTGTTTATTAGAACTTAGAACAATGTGTACATCTTTTGCCTAGTTCTAAATATAACATGATGCTCTGATTGTTACGACATTAGAATCTTTGCTATTTTGTAGCTCTAAAAAATCAGCTTTCTACAAGGCTTCTAGTTCTAATCTTTATAAAACCAAGTTATTGCATCTATTCAGGGGCGGAGCAAAATACATGTCTCTAATTTGCCATCTATTTCCTGGGCCTTTTGGCCATGGTTAGAACTTTATGCATAAAATTCAGCGGGGAGCAATGTCTTTTTATGCCTTGCCTAAAATTTATTGGTCTTTGTCATCATCAAAAAGTGGCGAAGAATTGTTGGCTCCCACGGGGTTTTTTTTTTCCCAAAACCACTCTTTTAATCTCGGATTTTGATGATTAAATACCAAAACGAATCAAATTAAATTTATGTTATTTACTGCCCTAATTTATTTTAATGCAGAAATTCTCCCTATGGAAAGAAATCGTACCCAAGGCCAAGTCCTACCCCAATATAAGTGGAAGACTTTCGAAGATCCCTAGTAAGGTAGGTCATTTAGGAATTTTGGTAGGATAGATGAGAAAATTCCCATATATGAGCACAAAAATCTTTTTCTCTCTCAAAAATATTTTTCGGAAAATTTAGTTTTCTTCAAAATAATTTATTTCCAAAATATTCCTTTCAATCGAAAAGATTATTTTTCCTAAACTCAAAGAGATTTCTTCTCTAATGCTTTTTTGGTAATACAATCATCACTCTTTCCGGAAATCCATATTTTGAAAGAATCTAAAGTATTAAATTATTTTCTTACCATTAAAAACGAAAAGAGAATCTCCTTTCGGATTCTTAGTAAGAGTAATCCTTTCTCCGAAAATATTCTATCCAAATAATTGCCTGCCCGAAAATTTCTCTTGTTTCAAAGGAAAGCAATCATGTTTTATTCTCTTACCAAAAAGGATAAAATAAACTTTTGGTAACAAAGATTTTCATATCTTCTAAATAAGGAAAGAAGATATTCTGATTTAAATCTCTTTCCAAAAAGGCGACAGCTTCTTTGCTTCCTATATAAAGGAGCTTTCACGTTTTGAACATGGGTGAAGTAAGAGTTTTTGTTTTAAGATCACTCTCTCATTGAAACGAATCTTTATCTCTCAAAACTTACTCTCTACCCCCATTTTCTTTTCATCTCTATACTTAACGTTTTCAATATTTAAAGTGAAAAGAATTTTTAAGAATTTTTACAATTACTTTTGAAAAAAACCAAATTCTCGTGTTCTAATCGACTCTCTCATAATCTGATAGAAATTGTTTTTCCCTCGTGCTTTATATTGCGGCGCTTCTTTCTGTCCTATTTGATTGTTGGCTATCTAATAGTAGACAGGCTCTTTTTATTTTTGGTTTTTTTTTAAACCTTTTCGGTGTGTATAGCTTAGCAGGGCTTACGCCAAGCCCTATTGAGATAGAGGTTCTATCAAGCGACCCTTCTCTCCCATGTGTGGGACTGTAATGTCCTTTTGAATCCGAGGTTTTCTGTACTCCTCACCCAAAAACAGAAAGGGGTTGAGGTTAACTAGAATCTTTTGGAAATCCTACGTGGGCACAAAAGGGTAGATCTAGGTGTTGATGCTATTGCCCTTATCACCTATTCAGTGTTGGGTCCTCTTAACCCGCCTTTAAAGAGATAACTTAGTTGAGGATCTCAAGATGCTCTTGGGGAGTGGAGTGCCGAGTTTAGCTGCCCGACACCACTATAATTCTCGTGGTTGACTCTTTATTTCTGAAGCTTCTGATTGACTACCTCCGTCCTCCATTTTACACTCCTTTGTTTAATTTTTAGAAACGCTAAAATTGGTTAAATCAATCTCAGATGTTCTAAAACGGTAATAAGTTCTCATCTATCCTGAACCATTAAGAACTCTGAGTAATATCCTACATAAAGTGAATATACAATGTTCTAATTGTTGTTCCTATTCCAGTATAATTCACTAATTGAGGTTTCCTATCTTTCATTTTCTAAACCCTTTATGGAGGATGTCTATCTCGATCAACTTTCCATCATAAAGTTCTCTACATAATTTTGGATTAAGGCCTCGTGGAAGGAAGTTCTGAATTTAAATAACTATCTTTCACATAGCTTTAATTTGGATTTCTCAAATTTATGAGGAAGTTTCAAATTCTCTATAACCTTTCCTTCATAAAGAAGTTTATGATAAGTGTATGAAGTCAGTGAGAAAGCTGTTCTAATCAATATGCTGCACTTCGCAATAGCTGCACTTCGCACAGACTTTCTATCTTTTGTAATTAGAACATTGTGAGGATATTCTAATCCATATTCTATTCTCACAAGGTTCTGTGTGTTTTCCGCTACACTTAGAATTCTAATTTTTGTTTAGAATCTCTAAAATTTATTTCAGTTTTTAGAAAACCCAATTCACCCCCCTCTTGGGTTGTGCCATATATATTCGGGACTCACAATAGTCAAATTGCTCCAAAGAGTAAACCCGACAAAAAAGGGGAACTGTAAGGATTTCCTCCCAGTTTCCATGACAAACCGTCTAATGGGCCCGTCAGGATCAACTCCGTCCTTCGGATCTTTCCCATGGCGCTCGGAAGGGGGCTCACAACAACCATTGTTAATGACCCCAAAGGACTTTGAGGCAATTGCATCCCAAGTTCTCTGGTGCACTTGGATGAAGATTCAAACTCCTCCTTAGCAGAAGACTTGCTAGTAAGAGATTGAATGACGGGTGAGTCCATAACATCAATAATCTCTTTTTCCAGTGACCTTTTCCATGAAAATATTCATGGTTTGGAGCAGTTTTACCATCACTTGGTTTTTCTTCCTCTATTCTTCAAGCATAGAGGAATAAAAGTTAATGACAACAACATCATTAGAAACAAAAATCATTTTACCTAGATGTTTGTTGAGGTCATCAGCTGAGGTACTTGCAGTTCCTATGGAATTTTGCGAAGGAGACTTCCTCACGAGTAGTGGCTCCTTTTATAGTGCTTCCAAGGCCTACTTCTGTAGGTCCTCTTTCTGAATTTAGAGACCCGATAATAGTTTCTTCATCAATAACAAAATGAGTTTTGCAAACCATGATGGATTTCTCTCAAAACTCAAGTAAAAGATGGTTGAGATGCACAATAGCATCCCATTAGACATGCCACTAAAGATTATTGGTGCCGAAGAAAAATGAGCAATGAATCAAGCGGGTTGGCTAACAGCTTGAATGGAATTTGCTGGTAAACCAGATGTGTGTTGTACACTAATTGTAAAATTGAATGCGCTTAATCCGACTTCTAGATTGTGTATTGAATCTACGGATATACGCTCCAACGGTGCGATTAAAGTAAATGGAGAAAAATAAAATAAAGGGAATTTAATTGCTTTTATCGAAAAGAGAGCTTGTAATCATATGAAAAGTAAATAGACTATACTTTTGAAAAACAAAGACAAGACTTGTAAAAGTAACGCTTATAAAATAAAGGGAATTTAATTGCTTTTATCGAAAAGAGAGCTTGTAATCATATGAAAAGTAAATAGACTATACTTTTGAAAAACAAAGACAAGACTTGTAAAAGTAACGCTTATAAAATAAAGGGAATTTAATTGCTTTTATTGAAAAGAGCGCTTATAATCATATGAAAGTAAATAGACAATACTTTTGAAAAACAAAGACAAGACTTAAACTAGTAAATTGATTAACTAGATGTAGAGTTGATTTATTTGGTTGAATCCGTAAGAAAATTTGGCTGTCTCTCTATTGCTCCTTTTTATGATTTTAACAAGAAGTTAGTAAAAGATTCACTGAAACGAGTTTCTATCCACCTTTGATATGTGAATAACCGTTTGAGTGTCGTTGATTTGCTCAACTGCAGTCCACTTCCTCTGTATCTTTTTCTTTTTAATTGATTAAATACATAAAATAATATAAATGTGCTACGACTAAATAAATACTCAATTAAAATAATTTAACCTAAGCCCAGTCCTAAAACTATAGAGCTTATATCTAAAAAATCACAAAATGGGTTCAACATATTAGTATTTGTATTACTTAAATGTTCACACTATAAATATTTTCATCTTATGGTTATTTATAATCTATAATCTATTATATATATAAAAAAAGTATGAAATGGGGGGACATTGAGTTCTTAAAATGCTCCTATTAAGTTTATGGATTGACAAAAACATCATTGAGGGCTCTAATTTTATTAGTTGAAAAATAAAAGTTGCTTAATTTTGATCGCTTATATTAATTTTCTATTTGAATCTAAATTCTAATCTAATTCTAAATAGGCAAGTTATATACAGTATAGATTATAGATTTTTTTATTCAATTTTGGAAATCTTAAAATAAATAGGATAATAATTAACTTTAACTATTTACTGATAAATATATTTTATTTTTAATTATTTTTAATAATTTTAATGTTATATGATAAGGCCATAAATGAAAACTAAAAATTTCTTTATTCAATTTAAGTATGTATTACATACTTTCTATATTTATTATATATTTCTTTGCTTTCTTTTACTTTTTTTTTTTAGAATGAAAATTGTATTCATAAAAGCTTAAGAAGCCTCAGCTAATACAATATTAAGAACGCTAGAGGGGCAGTCCTCTATCCAAATATGCTCAACAGAGTTCAAAGTCAAAGCATTCTTAGCAAGACCATGAGCCACAGAATTGCACTCTCTAACAGCATGATGGCAACTAAACATAGTAAACAAGTCAGCGAGTTCTCTCATATTTAGCAACCTTTTACGCATCTCAGTAACTGGAGAAAGATCAATCGGTGAGCCAATCAGTTTCAAGCATGACTTTCTGAATTCCTGAGTCCACTGCACACTGCATTGCCCAGTAAACTGCTTCTATCTCTGCTTCCTCCGCCGATAGTGAGTCTCAAATTTTATGCATCCCAGTTGCCATAACCAGACCCAACCTATCCCGCACCATAAATCTCATCACAATCTCTCCATCCGGACCTAGCGCTGCATTTGTATTGACTTTTTAAATGTCCACAGGTGGTGGAGTCCATTTCTAAAGCTAACGAACTATAGGAACTTCCAGCATCACAAAATCACGAGCCTGATAACCAGCAATCACCTTGAGGCTAAGAAGAACCAACTGATCAATCGGCATGAGAGTTTTTTTATGCCGCCACCTATTCCTTCCATACCATATTGCCATGTGGTAGCAAATAAAATTTCTACCTGTTGTAGCTGATAGATATCCGACTTATTATCATAGAGCCCCGAAGAAAATGACAGAATAGGATTTGGAACTTCAATACGTAGAGGGCTAAGTTTCCATATTTGTTGTGCAAATAGACACTTCACTAGAACATGTTCTACCGTTTCTCTAGCATCACCACACATAATGCAAGTAGCGTCAAGATCAATACCTCTCTTCTACAGAGCATCACAGATAGGAATCTAGGAAGAACATGCTCAAAAGATAAAATTATTTATCTTCGGAGGGAGAGGCTGCTTCCACAAAGATTTCTAGTACTGTTGCAGCGAATTTGAAGAAGAAGAGGATTGAAACAGGTCTAGGTTTAACTACTGAAAACAATAATGATAAGCCGTTTTGACGAAAAAAATGTCATTCCGCGATAATGACCATATACGCTAATCCTCCCTCCTTCTCACACTCAATAGAATATTAATAATCTATTCTGCTTCATGACCCAAAAAGATAGAGTTTATGGCGTCAACATTCCAACAGGTAGACTGAGTATCTTCAATTCTGAAACACAGGCATGATCTGCTAGAATATTTGGTGGAGAAAATACTTTATGGCCTGTTTACTTCAGTAACCACCGATCCTACCAAATTCGAATGCTTCTTCCATCTCCCACCACCCACCTCGAACCTCCTTCAACATTCCATCGAGCTTTAGAATGCTTCTTCAGATAAAACTTGGTTTATACCCCACCGGTGCCTCCATAAAACTTCTATTCGGATAATATCGAGCTTTGAAAAACTTAGCTTTCATTGATTCCTCATATTGAACTAACCTCCAGCACTGTTTAGAAAGCATAGCTAAATTAAAAGTGCGGAGATCTCTAAAGCCCAATCCTCCCATATGTTTTGCCAAACATAATTTCTTCCATTTTGCCCAATGTATTCGCCTTTCATCATTCCTTTGACCCCACCAGAACCTTGCCATCATACTCTCAATCTGTGAACAAATATCTATTGGCAACAAAAAACAAGTAATCGCATATGTAGGGATAGCCTGAATGACTGACTTCCACAATAACTCTTTTCCTGCTCTTGAAAGGGATAGCTCTTTCCATCCTTTGAGTTTTTTCGTAACTCGATCAATTAAGTTGCTAAACATCTATTTTTCTCCTTCCAATGACTGCAAGAAGAGCCAGGTATTTATTGTGCTGCTCAGTAGCACGAACTTCCAACACCCTCCGAATATTGTGCTGGACTGTTTCGGGTACATTTCGACTGAATGAAATTTTAGATTTTTCCAAATTTATTTTCTGGCCCGAGTCTCTATCATAATCTCCAAGAATTTTTCTAACTGTTGTCGCTTGCTCGACCGAAGCTCACCTGAAAATAAGACCATCGTATTTAGTTTTTTCTAAACATGCTCGTATTATTATTTTAAATGACTATATTTGAACTTAGATAATTGATCAATATTATGTCTAATGATAATAATTTTTTTTTACTCTAAAATAAATATAAAGATTGAGAAAATCTTTAATTTTATATAGCTTGAAATTGAATTTCAGTTGAAATAATATAAAGCTTATAAAAGATATTATTTTATCTCATAATAAAAAAAATGTTTGATTTTCTATTATTGAGAAAATGATGGAATTTAATCAGAATTTAAAAAATTAGTCTCAAATTCTTATTTATTTTGAATTTCATAGATTTTTCTTTATCCGTTAACCTGATGAATAGGTATATATTTTAGAGTTGGATATTACTAGATGAAAAATTTTGAAAGTTCAAATATTGCAATAGTCATATTTGCTTATGATGCTAATAAGATTTACACTTCTTATGAGATGGAGTTTTAAATTGTTTTATCTAATGTAGTTGGAGAAAAGAAGTTTTCATATTACAAAATAAAATATTTTCTTCAGTTTCTCTTTTGATATTTAATTAGTATTTTGAAGAAATATTAATTAAATTTGTAACATGAGGTTCTTACAATTAAATCTTATATTTTTTCAGATTTTTTTAGACAAGAGTATTTTGATAGACAATGATAAGTTTTGATTTCTTATCATGATAAAGTGAAATCACTTTATAATCAAAAAATATATATTGAATATAAGTTATATTGGTTATAAAGTATGATACATGCATGAGTATGTATACAACTCTTTTATACTATTTCTCTTCAAAAGATAATCCTTTGGGATTGCATAATAGTTATTATAAAATTATATGTTTTTTTTAAAAAATATTAAACTCTTTATTATTACTTGATGGATATGAAATGAAAGATAATTTTGGATATATCTCCATAAAAACAATAAAATTTATTTCATAAAAGAATTATAATATGGACTCTACTTGTTCTATTTTACCATGTATCGTGTGCCTTAAGAGAATAATAGTTTTATTCTTTTACATAAAGAGATTTTATAAGTGCATTTAAATTGATGATATCTTGAAATCTATGAAATGATGTATTGTGATAGCATGTAACTATTGTTTTGCATATAATATAGAAGTCTACGTTAGTTATTGAATATATGCGCAATATATATCTCAATGTTTATTAATAACTAAGAATATGAAGCAAATATTAAAGTATATTTTGTAGATTCATAAACCAAGAGGCTAATAAAACTTAATGTACTTGAATCTTGGTATTCTTGGTTAATGGGAGTTTTGATTGTAATCAATGTTATTTTGACTCCTTTACAGATATATGCTTGAACCCTTTTGTTGATAATTTTATTTGGATTTTGAAGTGTTGTTTTAATGATCAGCGTTTTATTTTTGGAATATGCATGATGCATGTTAATTGATTTTATAAATAGCTATTTAAATAATGCAAACTAAAGAAATTCTTAAGCTGTTCTTAAGTGTAAATTGTTTTGTTACTATGAAGGCTTTTGGTTGAAACATTATAGTTTGCAAGTTATTAACATTCTGCAGATGGAATTGAAGGTTTAAGTTGCACTTAACTATGTGTTATTATTGAATGAGCTTCTTGGTGAAGCATAAATCAAGCTTATTATTGAAGGAGTTTCACTTAATTATGATTGTTTGTCGTTTAAACGGTTTCTTGGTGAAACATGAATGTAGTCTCATGAGAGACTAAAAGTAGGATAAAGTTGAAATTAACACATTTGATCACATGATGGTATTAGTTTTTATACTACACTAAACACATTTAGTTCATATAAGTAAATAACTAATATTGTAATCATGGATTATCTTATATCTTTAAATGATACAATGATCACCATAGTTCAATGTTAGTTGTTTATTTGACTAAATTGTTACGCTTGGAACATTCTTTTAGACTATGTTATTTTGAAATTTGTGGACACATAAAGGTTTTCCTTCTTAGCTAACCTAAGAGTCATTTTCTAAACAAAATATTTTATTTTAAACTAATAGTCAATTTGCATCCAAGCAGGAGAACGTTAGAAATTTTATTTCTATTGGGCTTATAGACTGTATTTTATTTCGGTTTATAAAACATATGGGTTAAACTTAATAGTCCAAAAGGTCTAATTTAAAGCCCATTATTACAGAGTGATCATTAATAGACTAGTTAAATTTGTTTGGTTAATCCTAATTTGGATTCGGATTGTATATCCTATTAAGGTTATGATGTGAGACCCTAATAGTTTTCCATATATATAGACTATATCCTCTCTCTTTCTAGTTTACGCTGTCAAGATAATAAATTATTCTCCACCCATTGGGAGCTTGTAGACATAGAGAGGATGTTCTACCCATTCCACAAACAATTGTGCGTGGTTGTTTTAATTTCTTTCTACTTATTGTTAAGCATCAAGATTGCATCAATGGAAGCCAACAAAATAACTCGTAAGTTATTTTATTATTTTATATGATATCAATTTATATATGAGTATCTTTGGCATTTAAAATCTACATTGTTTTCTTTTTGCATGATAAAATATGGTAATGGCTTCAAATTTGAAAAAAATTATTGCTTTCTCATATGGGCAAAGAAGTTTGGTTGAAATCTGTCATACATGCCATTCCATTCCCACATATACGATGAGCATTTTCCTACTTCCAAAAGGCCTTTATTTGAAATTAGAACGACCCATGAACAGATTTTGTTAGGGAAGTAGTGGTAAGGAAAATTCGGGTACCCATTGAAGGAGTTAGGAAGCCTTGTGTTGTCCTAAATTGTTCGGTGGTTTAAATTTTCAAAACCTACAACTTTGGCAACTTCTTACAAGTCCTGATTCCTTAGTTGCCAGTATATATAAGGCTCGTTATTTCCCTTTCCCATGTTTGCTAAACTCGGAGTTAGACGCTAACTTGAGCTCTGTTTGGAGTAGTATCAAAGTTGCTCTTTCTCTGACTACTGCTAGAGTGGTGAAGAAAGTTGGGGATGGTTTTTCTATTAATATCTGGAATGATCCATGGCTAGTCAATATAGATAACCTAAAGATATGTTTAGTGATTATTCCTTCAGACAGTAATTTTTATTGTGTGAAATCCTTGATTAATGAAGATGGCTTATCTTGGTGCCATGATGTGCTAGATTAGTATTTCGAGGAAAGAGGATTCTGCGGATACCTCTTATTGTTCATGATCATATGGATGAATGGCTCTAGCTGGATGAAAAGTCTGGTTCTATTTTATCAAAAACGCATCTAGGAGGCTGAGGTCTGTTTGTTCTGAATTAACACTAGAGTTTATGATGTTGTTTTGGCATAATTTATGGGCTCTCAACATTCCACCTAAGGTTAATAATCTTATTTAGCATATTTGTAATGATTTCATTCCTATCAAGTCATTGTTACTTGCTTAATCCATAGAGCAAAACCTGAATCTTTGATCCATGTATTTGTTGATTGTTTTTATGCTAGGGAATGTTGGGGTTACGCTTTTCCAAGAGCTCTTGATATCTTTGCTATAAACAATTTGATATATATGAGAGCTTGGTTATTAAATACTTTTGAGGTTCATAGCCTTACTGATATTCAAACCTGTTGTTTGACACTATAAGCAATTTGACAACATAAGAATGATCTAACGTCGAATGGGAAGGATACGGTTGCTTCTCAGTTGATTGCTTTGGTGTCATCTTGGTTTCTTCGATGGAAGGAGACCCAACTAAAGCAAGTCCCTGTTGTCTCTACATAGCATTGAATCTACAATATGGGTAAAGCCTCCTTTGGGTTTCCTAAAATGCAATACTAATCCTGCTTTAAATGAGTCATCTTGGTTGTTGGGTATTGGTTGGATATTGTGGGATGCTATGGGTCAGTTCATTACTGCTTATCAATAGTGTTCAAATGGCAAAAATGCTGCAATAGCATCGTGACAAGAAATTATTGACATGATTAAATATGTATCCGGTTGAAGCTTAATTTTTTAGAGCAGCATTGAATTGGGTGAAAAGTATAGGATTGCAACATGTCATCTTTAAATATGATTCTCTTTTGCTTATTCGAGTAGTAAACAAGAACAGAAGCAGGATTCAATACTTGAGGGTAGGAGAATTTAAATAACCATAGAATAAAATTAGTCTATATATGAAATATAATTACTATTCATTATAAAATAATCTCAAAGTGCATTATATCTATAATATATAACATATAAAAAAGAACAAATCGCGAAAATCATCTATGAGTGAATCTACTAAAAATGTTTCAGCAATTTCTTTTTCAATGTATAGTAGCAAATAGTTAGAGAGAAATTCAACTTCAATCTTGTTACAAAGCTTATTCTTAATTATAATCATCGTTGAAAAGGATCGTTTCATAATAACTATGGAACTGGAAGAGTAAGAATAATAGTTGCTACTCCATATACAAGAGGATCAATCTCAAATTTCCTTATTTTCACCAACCATTGACACATGTTAGGGATAAGGTTAGTTCAGTTGTTGTTATCTATATCACTGTAATTCTGTTAGTACAGCTGTCTATCTTAGCTGTATAGTTATCTACAGAGTGTGAAATACTGTATATAAAGACCTTTTCTATTAATGAGAAATCAAGTCTTCTCCTAATCGTTTACAGTTGTTGTATCTATACATTCACTGTAAATTCTGTTAGTACAGCTTGTCTATCTTAGCTGTTATAGTTATCTTACAGAGTGTGAAAAATACTGTATATATTAAAGACCTTTTCTATTAATGGAGAAATCAAGTCTTCTCCTAATCGTTTATCGGTATCAGCGCCATCATTAGGTTTAACAACCTGAGTACATCAAGTATCGAGGAAGTTCTACCACTTCCTTTCTGATTTCTTCGACAACCCCTGCTCTTGTTTCTTCTTCCTTTACTTTTGTCTTGCCTCTTTTCGGAATGTTTCCTAACGTAAGTAATCAACTTACGATTTAAATTGACCTCCAGTAATTTTATATTCTTTTGGAAAACCCTACTTTTGCCCGATTTTTGAGGGTTACAATCTTTGAGAAACATATTGATTCAACTTTTACTCCACCACCCACCTGTTATTGTAATTCCCCGAATCCGGCGTTAACTACTTTGGTATCTAGAGAGGATTAAGATCATTCTTTGGCTGGATAAATTCATCCTTAACTGAACCGCTGCTGAAAAATGTTGTTGGAGTTAAATTCTGCCGTCGAAAGCTTGGCAAAGAACCTGGAGGTGTCGTTTGCAAGCTTGGGATTCCAGGACACAAGTTCGGCACTTAAAAAGTTGCTATTCATCACCTCGGAACGAAAATAACGAAGTCTATGAAACCTATTTGCAACGTGGCCAAATCTTGTTTAATCAATTGCATGCACTTCAAAAAGCTCAATCTCAGAAGATAATGAACTTTATGGCGCTATTCTTGACGCGGCCTTGGGACCTGATTATTTCATCCATTCAACTAGATCTATTGAGGCACGATTTACAACCAATCACATATGGAAGATCTTCGTGTTTGGCTGGCAGAGGAACAAAACAACTTAAGAACAAGAGGCTGCTACTACTGTCACCGTTACCTGGCCACTGGACACTTTACAGTAATCGTGGAAACTACTTCTCGACAGAATAATAATTCCTAGAGGTAGGAGGAGGTCGAAGTCATTGACAACAGCATGGTGGACGTCTTTAAATGGTTCTAACAGAAATTCAAGGACTTTCAGTTCAGGGGTTCCTGTGTTTTGCCTTACAATTGCAATGGTACTGAGGCCACATGTTCTCGCCATGTCCAAGGCCCCAACAAAATTCGCCACAGGTTCACACACCTCTCCTTATTCCTCACAAGGCTCAACCCTGGATTGTTGATTCTGGGGGGCAACACAATATCTTACTGGATCAATGAATAAATCTCTCTCTTGAAACCTGACTATCATGGGACCGGATTGAGTACTGTAACCAAATTGGTAATACAATTCCGCATTTTTCTCATATTTGGTATCACTGGTGTTATTGAACAACTCTAAATTTCGCTTAAAATTAATGTTCTTTTATTCTTCGGCAATCCACCCTAGCTTTACTGTCTAGTGAATACTTTTTCTCGTGATAATTAGTCTCACTTGGTTCTTTCCTGATTCTCTTTCTTGTTAAGGATATCCGCACAAGGAGAGTGCTTCACAACAAATCCGGTTGGATCGTGGGCTCTCTACAAAAATTCTTTCCTTCACCTCACCCTCCCTGTTTTTAGTTAATCATTGTTCTTTTCTTGTTGGCATCTCGACTGGGACATTGCCCACGGATCGAGCATATTTCTACATTAAAGTTGAATAATGTTTCGGTTTGATTCTCATAAAAATTCTTTATGTTCAGGCTTGTATGTGTTTCCAAGTCACATAAGATTGCCATATTCCTTAATCTTAATTTTACTGCTTCTGCTCCTTTAGAGGCTCATATGTTCTGATGTTTGGGGGTCCTTCCCTGTTATCTCTGCCAATGGTAACAGGTATTATGTCTTGTTTTATTGAACCACTATAGCAAATACTCGTGGATTTATTTGCTTGAAAAAAATAAATTCTGTTAATTGTATTTCAAACCTTTTGTGAAATTTCGGGCGTTTGTTGAACAATTTATCTTTTTAAGGAAAATTAAAGATGTTTTCAATTGGTGATTGGTGGGGAATTTAGGACGTTTAGTCCTTCTTCGTCGAGAATGGTTTATTCCCTTGTGGTGTCTTGGTTCCCTCACACCACCACAGCAAAATGGGTGTGCTGAGAGAAAGCATAGGCATATTTTTTGAAACCGCTTTAGCGTTATTTAAATTCATGCTTCTGTACCGTTTGAAAATATTGGGGCTTTGCTTTTGAAACTGTATGTGTATGCGATTAATTAGAGTGTCAAACATCTTGTTACCAAATTGCTTCACCATTTGAGAAGTTGTTTTCCAGAAAAGCCGAATATATATGAACTCAGAACTTTGGCGCATTTGTTATCCACTAACAAGAACCTTTATATAGAACAAGCTTGAGAACATGGTCAAATTAAATGTTTGTTTGTGATACAGCCCACTATTCACAAAGGATACAAATTGCTTGGATTGTCTCTCCACACAGGTTTGTACATTTTTCACATGATGTGGTGTGTTTTGAATGAGAAACAATTTTTTATTTTCCCAAGTGCAGGTGCCAAACAACTACAATTCTCATCAACCGATTCTGTTCCACACTGCAAACTCAAGTCCTTGGAATACTTGGCCCTCCGCCAACCACCGCTGGATAACACAGCTTAGAATTTTCCCACCTGCTGCGATTTCAGCTATACATCGAAGTCATGAAAACAGGTACTGCGTTCGTTTTGAAACTAGTAAATGATTTAATTATGGGGTGGTTGATGTTTCTGATCCACTCGGCAACCTGAAATTGCAAGCATTCAGCAGCTCCACTTACTGTTATTTTCGCAACCAGAATCTGGAGTGATGATTCATCCATTATTAGTTGTCCCTGCAACCGTCGCGGTAACTAATGTACACCCTATGCTGGACTCGGTCTTAAGACAGGTTCATTTAAGACCAAAGAGTCTTAGCAGCTGTTACCCCGGTCCCACACCAGTGTTACAGAAGCAAAGAAGTACGAAAAAGCGAGAATCCAGGATTTCTGAGCTTATCTATTACAACTTGGACTGGGGAAATTTGTGAATACTTCCAAAAATTTGAGGCTCAAAAAGCCAGGGTTTTCCCCGGACTGCGAAATAATAAAAATTTGCTTACAGTGTCTGTTTTTCCCCGGACTTGCAAAAACAGTCCGGCTGGATCGAAGGCCATTTTTTTGGGAAGTTCACCGAAAGATTGCCAATATGGTACTTAAAACGTCCGGAATGTTCCGCGAGGATCACGAAAACATCCCGGAATTATTTTCGGGAGGTCGAAAACTCCTGAAAACTCCTATTGGAGTGAAAGGCCAAGGGCCGCCGCCGGACAGCGGCGGCACCTTGCAGCCGGCCTCCGGGCGGCACCTGCCGCCCTAGGCCCGTTTTTGCCTATAAATAGCCCACTTACCCTTTCTTCATTTTTTGGGGCCACTCCTGTCTTGTGTTGACGGACATCTTTCTTCCCCCATGGGCTTTTGCAATTCTTTTACCGCTTTTTGCATTTTTAATTCAGTCTTTTATTTTTTTTTATGTGTTGTGGATACTTGGCCACTAAAATAAACAAAATTCTAATTTAATTAATTAATATTTCCCCAAGCGAGGAGGCTTAATCCGGAGTTTAAGAAGCGTCGTCGATTAAAATCAGGTTACTTAAAACGGAAATCTGGTCCATTTAATTTTAACCACTTCATGCATGCTTCTCTTTCACTTTCCTAATAATTCTATAACTGCATAAATGGCATTCATATCATATTTAGACAAATAAACTGCCTTCAATTCAAATATGATTTAAGCTTAAAACCTGGATTTAATTAATAATTCGTGGTATTAATTTCTAAATCCGACAATATTGGCTAAAAAGCCTAGTTAAATTAATAACTTTACGGTTTAATACCTTTATTTCGAAGCAAGTCCGGCTTTAAGGTTCCAATTTAATCAATAATTGTGGGCTAAAAAGCCTTAATCAATCACGATTTGCAAACAAATTGCCTTTTACAATTAAAATCAAACCACATTTTTGCAACGAATTCTGCCCAAACGTTCAATCAATTTTTGGCAAACAAATTGGCCTATAAAATTAGATAAACCACTGTCTAGCGACCAAAAATCGCTTTAAATCGAACCTTTTTTTGGCAAAATGGCCTTAAATTAATCAATCTTGGCCAAAGGCCTTTAAAATTCATTCGATTCTGGCGACAATCGCCCAATCCAACACTTTGGCAAACAAATTTGCCTTAAAATAAAAACTCATTTTGGCTAAGGCCTTAAAATCAATCAATTCTTGGCGACAATCGCCCCCCAATTCAACACTTTTGGCAAACAAAATGCCTAAATCCAACTCATTTTGGCTAAAGGCCTTTTAAAATCAACAATTTCTGGCGACAATCGCCCAATCAACACTTTTTGGCAACACCAAAATGCCTATAACAACCATTTGGTCATAAAATCCTAAAATCAATCAATCAGCGACAATCGCCCCAATCAACACTTACTGGCAATATCAAATTGCACTAAATCACAAACTACTTGGCAAACTAATTGCCTAAAAATCAACTCATTTAAAAGGCTTTAAAAATCAATCATTTTTGGCCCGACAAGATCGCCCGACAAAAATCAATTTCGGGCAATAATAAGCCCGAAACCAAATCAATTTTTGGCAAATTAATAAGGCCCAAATATCAAAAGGGTTTGGCGACCAAATCGGCCCGACAACCATTTTTTGGCACAAATGCCTTAAAACCAACATTTTTTGCGACGGAACGCCTTAACGAATCAAATCGATCCGGCCAAAATGCCTAAATAAACTATGCACAAAGCATACACACCACTCATGCATAGCATACACAAAAGCCCTTATATATTATGTTTATTATTTTTTTCTCAATAATTTTCTAATATACTATCTTTGATCTTTGTTTTCTTATTCTTTATCTATGTTGTATGTATCTTATTATTAATTTTTTATATCTCCTTTTTTATCTTCTCTTTTTTTTTTTCTTTATTCTCTTTATTTTCTTTATATATCTATATCAATTCATTTATACTTTTTCTCTGCTTATATATTAATTAGTCTTATCTTTTTAGTTTTTTTTCTCTCTATATTTTGTAATTCTTATGTTTTATCCTCTTTGTTTGTCCTATTATTCTCTTTAATATTCTATTATTTATATTCTATTTAATATAATTTAATTGATCATTTATCTTTTTTTTTTCTCTCTTTTTTATATAATATTTATTTTTTATCTATATTTTTTGCGTTTTTATCTGTGACTCTTTCCTTATTTCTATTCTTTGCTCTTATTATATATTTTTTTTTTTTTTTTTTGTTCTATATATTCTAAGCATCTACTATTATTATTTTTATATTTTTTTTATTATTTTTTTTTTTATTTTTTCTTTTTTTTATTTTTTTATAATTATTCTTATTCTTTTTTGTAATCTTAATATATATCTTTATATAATCTCTTCTCTCTTCTTATGTTATATTTTTTTCTTCTTTGTTTTATTTTTTTTTTTTTTGGTATTATTACGTTTATATTTTTCTTTAGGTGTATATTTGTTATATTATATAAAATTTGATATATTATATGTTATTATTAATTATCTATTATATTTTTATCTTGTTATTTTATTATTTTTCTCTTTTTTATTCTTATATTTTTGATATTTTCTTCTTTTTTTTTTTTTTTTTATCTATATATTTATATTTATTTATATATGATTATTCTCTAAATATTTTTTTTCTTCTTTCTTTCTCTATATTCTCTTAATCTTATTGTCTATAATTCTTTCTGTTTGTAATTCTTTCATATATAATAATAATATATGTGTCTTATATTTATTCTACTGTGTATTTCTATCTCTCATATCTTTCTCCTACCCTTATATATATTATCTTATCTCTTTATTTTCTCTTTTTGTTGCCTTTATATGTGCTATTGGCGTTACTTGTTGGGACCCACGCGAACTCTTATTTTCACCATGGTTAGGTATATCCATTGCTCCAAGGTTCAAGGTCCCTATAAGCCTATTTCTCTAATTGCGTCATAAGCCTATAGCACCTATCCCTTAGGATTGTATGCACCCAAAATGATGCTGAATCATTCATTAAAATGAATTGTGTTCTGTGATGTTGTGCGCATTCACGCAATCCATCCTATATGTCACAAAACCAAAAAAGGGTATGGAAAAGATAAAAAAAAAAATTTTCCATTTCAAAGCCGAAAAATCACATTTTTGGTCCCTGAAGACCTGAAAAATTCAATTTTGGTTCCTTGAGACCTGAAAAAATTACATTTTTTGATCCCTGAGAACCCTTGAAAAATTAACATTTTAGTTCCAAAAATTCTCATTTTAGCCACACAAGGCCCCAAAAATTTCACATTTGCACAAAGGCTCAAAAAATTCCCAATCTTGCCACAAATGCTCAAAAATTTCCAATGGCCTATAAAGGCTTCAAAATTCCCATTTTGGCCCATAAGACCCAAAAATTCATATTTTGGCCAACCAAAGCCCAAAAAAATTGCCCAATTTTGGCCCCTAAGGCCCAAAAATTTTCTTAATTGGCCCCAAAGGCCCAAAAATTTCCAATTTTGGCCCCAAAGGCCCAAAAAGTTTCCAATTTTTTGGCCACAAAGGCCCAAGAAATTTCCCAATTGGCCCCAAAGGCCCCGGAAAATTTCACATCTCCCTCTATAATATCCCTCCTATATATATATTTTATTATTTTTTCTGTGTCTTTCTTCCTTATTTATACTCTTTTTTCCTTATCTTCTATATTATAACACACGCCCCAAAAGGCCCAAAATCACATCTGGCCCAAAAGGCCCAAAAATCCAATGGCCCCTAAATCCCAAAATTTTTCTTATATTTTTTC
>NW_023591709.1:0-19289 GCF_014843425.1 Jatropha curcas | reverse complement strand
ACCATGTCTTAATTTCTGCTTTTTCTGCGGGCCTTCTCTCAGTTAAGATTTTTTTTTAAAGACTTGAACATAATTATTTTTAAAAAAAAAAAATTTCAACGAATTTATTTTTTTTTTTAAATTTTGAACATAGTTTAAAAAAAAAAAAAAGGGCTTGAACTTAATTTTTTTTTGTTTTAAAAAAAATAAGTTGCCTGACGTATCCTTCTTGGTTTAGAGGACCAAAAGCCCCGGAGTTCTTACTTACCTATACTAATTTCACCCATTTTACCTTAATCCCTATTTTGCACCACCGGTGATGTTTCCCGTGGGGACCCATCGTATAAATTATTAACAATCCCTTTTTCAAGTATTGGTTTCCTCCTCCTGCAAATATCGGCATTAGTGAGATAAAAAAGTCAATGGGTAGGAAGGTGACTGTAATCTTGGAGAGGAAAAGGGACGGTGGAGACTCTCAACAAAAAAAATCCAGTTCAAAGGACAAAATTACTTGTGTGTGATAACGTGAGTTCTTACCGGGTAACCAGTTTTTCAAGTTCGAAGTTGTTTCCGCAAGATCTTCCAAAAAACTCAACCACTGCAGATTTTATCTGGAAAATCAAAACTTTGCATGATCTTTAGCAAAATTCAGAGGCAAGCTTCTGGGAGATTTTGGTTTTGGGTTTTCTGTTTCAATTTGAGATTTATTTTTTCTTATCTTATTTCCTCTGTTTTTCCTGTATAAATAGCTAGATCTGTATAAATAGTCTAGATACTAAGCTTAAGAAAGATATCAAGGTTTTGTTTTTTGTTTTTGTATCCACGTTCTCAATAATTAATAAATCCATTTTATTTTTCAGTTTTCTCACATGGTATCAGAGCCTGTGTGGATACTAAGCTAAACCAGTTACAGGTTCATTCTTCACACCATGACTACTTCTACCCTATCTCTCAATGTTGGCAACTTTATCACCCTTCGACTCACCTCAAACAATTACCCTTTGTGGCGTGAACAAGCACTGGCTCTTGCTGAGAGTCAAGACATAGTAGGACACCTCACAAATGAAGATCTTGCTCCAAATAGATATACAAATACAACTACAGAAAATTCAACACTTCAACTAACAGATGAATTTGTACAATGGCGAAAGACAGATCGGCTTCTTCGAGGGTGGCTTATTGGCACACTTTCGGAAGAGGCCCTTGCACTTGTTGTTGGACTCGACACAGCCCATGCTGTTTGGGAGGCTCTAAAAACTATATGCCACAAAGACTCACAGGAATGTGAATACACATTGAATACACATTGCTGCAAAATCTTCGGTATCTCCGGAAAGAAGAAACCACAACAATCACAGAACATATCCGTACTTTCAAAGCTCTCTGTGACAATTTATCAGCCATTGGAAAGCCAGTTTCTGACAAAGAAAAGGTGTTCTGTCTTCTCACAAGTCTTGGTCCTCAATATGAAATATTCACAACAACCATGTTGAAGCCTCCTCTACCATCATATGCCGAGTTAGTCTCTCAGTTACAGAATCATGATCAAAGGCGCAACTTATTCTCTAATCACACAGACATGTCAGCTTCATCTCTTACTCACATTCTCTTTACTCATTCATACGGCTTTTTTTCGGCAACAGCCAAGCAACGCCCACAACTTTAATCCATTTCAGGGCGTATTCATGATTCATCCCAAAAAATTCCACTTTTAATTGGCCGTGGGTTCCAAGCTCCAACAACGAATGAGAACTTTCGGCTAGCAATACACAAAGTCGACCTCACCCTGGTGACGTCGTTATGACAATCTCAGAGAGGGAACAAATCCGGGACCAACAAATTGCTAGTGGTTGTGGTGAATGGGCCATTTGCTTAAGATATGTTTGGGCTGCTCCTGGGTGCCAAGAGCGATAATCTTTCCACAAGCCCTATGCAGCACTCTCGATTTGGGGATACCTCTGTTGTTTGACACTTGGAGAGGACAACTGATAACACAAACAGTTCTCAATTCAAATATGACTCAGGTAAGCTAAACTCTCTTCGTAAAAATTTCTATTTACTAGATTTAGTTAATGATTTGCGAGATGGTTCCTGGCATGGCACATTCTTTGCCAATCGGTGATTGCTTTGTGTGAAACAAAAAAACATCAAACCTTTTACCCTCAATGATGTTTTGTTGGTTCCAACTTTAACAAAAAATTTTACTTTCAGCTGAATCAGTTAACTGAACAATTGTCCTGTTAATTGTGTGAATTTTACTAATGTTTGAATTTTTGTGTTAAGCAACGGGAAACAGGACAAGCCATGATCAAAGTGGGAAACGCAAGGGTGATTCTCCTATGTTCTACCTAATTCACCAGAATTATAGTTTTCTCATCGATTTAAGATCAGGCCACTGCAGAAATTTGCATCAACCGCCTAAGGACATCCTCAATCTTTCAGCTTTGAATTTGTTAAAAAATAAAGGACTATTTGATGTCATTGGTACAACCAATATTATTAACATTTCCCTTTCAAATATTGGTTCCTCCTCCTCAAATATCGGCATTAGTGAGAGTCAATGGAGAGATAAGAGTGATTGTAATTCTTGGAGAGAAAAGGGTGGAGACTCTCGGACAGATATAGTGTGATAATGGAGTTCTACGATAACCAGTTCAAGTTCAAAATGTGTTTCGTTAGCAAAAGTCAAGCTCTTGGTTGGTTTCTGTTTCAAGTTTAAGATTCATTCTTATCTTATCTTTAATCTCAAGTAAAGTTTTTTATTTTTGCATCCACATTCTCAGTAATAAATAAATCCATTTTTTTTTTCAGTTTTTCTACATGGTATCAAAGCCTGTGTGGATATTGTCCGCTTTGGGCCCCAGGCCTGCACGGTTTTGTTCATGGGCCAGGGAACCAGCTTCCAGCCCAAAACGGGTCTCAGTAGCTCAAGGCCTACCACACCTTATTTATATCACTTCCACATTGTGCTTAACCGATGTGGGATTTGCCTAAGGTGTCATAGTGGTGCACCATTATTCTTGTGGATATAAGCCTTCACTATAGCAGTGTATCTTATGAATCATTTACCAACATCTGCAATTAATTTTGAAACACCATATTTTGTTCTTCATGGGTCACATCCAAATTATTCTTGCCTTCGAACTTTTGGGTCTAAGTGCTTTCCCCTATACTTGGGATTTACGAAAACATAAATTTGATCCAAAAAGTCTTCCTTGCGTTTTTGTAGGCCATAATGAAAAACATAAGGCATATAAATGCTATCATCCTTCGAGCAAAAAGACATTTATCTCTCGACATGTGGTCTTTGATGAGTCAGTGTTTCCATATAAAAGTAATAACAAGTCTGTGATAAATCAGTTGCAGGTGAATACCATTTTTGATACTTGGTTATCACATACTAGCAAATCTTCTTTTACAGAGTCAATTCCAGACCCTTCCATACCTCCATGTCAAAGTCCAATATTGCCAGTTGATACCAGTACTCCACAAAATGACACACGGGGCAGTGAAGAAATGAGTATGGCCGACACTGAGTCACATAGTCCTAGTCTGTTGAGCACACCTGAAACAAATCCTTTACCAGAACCTCAAGAATCTCATGGGTTTGTTCTAGCAATAGATCCCCAAGTTGTGAGTGAGTCACCACAATCTTCCTATCATAGCCTTTCCCCAGCAAGGTCGTTCGTCCATCCCATGGTCACTCGGTCTAAATTAGGTGTAGTCAAACCAAATCCCAAGTATGCCTTAAACGTTGTCACTTCAGCCAATATACCACGTGAACTCCACATTATAAAAGCTGTGTTGGCTCATCTTGGCTAGAAAGCTACTATGGATGAGAAGCTAGCAGCACTTCATAAGAATGAAACGTGGACGTTAGTTCCTCGAACACCAGACATGCATGTTATTAGGTCAAAATGGTTGTTTAAATCAAAATTGAATCCAAATGGGTCATTAGATCGACTACAAGTTCAGCTTGTTGCTAAAGGGTATCATCAAATTGATGGGTTAGACTACACAGAAACTTTCTCTCCAGTTGTCAAACCAGGGACAATTCGCATGATCATTACTATAACTCTTGTTCAAAAATGGTCTCTTCGATAGTTAGATGTTAAAAATGCCTTCTTGCATGGGTTAGTACTTTTCTTCTTAAATATGGTTTTTTTTTTTTTTTTTTTTTTTTTTTTTTTTTAAAGATTTAGCTATTACATGCAACACCCACCTGGAATGGGGCAGATCCTCAACATCCGTTCATATGTTTGCAAACGTACAAAAAGCCCTAATGGTCTTAACAAGCACTTCGTGCTTGGTTTGATCGTTTTAGTACTTGTCTCTTAAATATGTTTTTTTTTTTTTTTTTTTTTTTTTTTTTTTTTGTAGTTTGGTTGATATGTCATTGTTTGTTTTTCATTCTGATTATGGGTCATTAGTTTTGCTCCTTTATGTCGATGACATGCTGTTTACAGGGTCAAATCTAATACTTCCTTCAAAATTCATTATGTTGCTAAGTAGTGAATTTGCCATGAAAGACTTAGGCCCGATTTATCATTTTCTTGGAATAGAAATAACTACAACAATAAGTGGCCTTCATTTGTCTCAATCACATTATGCTTTGATCATCCTTAAACGCTCCAGTATGGTTGATTGCAAGCCCATAAGTACACCACTTAAGTCTAAAACAAAACAGTCATCTAGTGATACTCTCTTAAATGATCCTAGTTATTATCGAGGACTTGTTGGAGCTTTACAATATCTTACTTTAACACGACCTGATCTTTCCTTTAGAGTTAGTTATGCTTCTCAATATATGCATGCTCCAACATTGGGGCATTTAAAAATGGTTCGCTAAATTTTACGATATGTTAAAGGAATAATTTATATGGGATTAAGTTTTACTTCCAACACTACACTTGATCTATTTGCTTTCTCTGATGCAGATTGGGCAAGTTGCACCGTGACAAGATAGTCTACTACCAGATATTGCACATTTCTTGGTCAAAATCTTATCTCCTGGTGTGCAAAGAAACAACAAACTATCTCTCGCTCAAGAACTGAGGCAGAATATCGTGTAATGGCTCACACTGCGGCTGAGCTTACGTGGATGACTTTTATTCTCAAAGATCTCCATGTTGAACTACCATCTCCTCTCACACTTTATTGCGACAATCTTAGTGCTCTTCACATAACCGTAAATCATGTCTTTCATGCATGAAGTAAACATATTGAGTTGGATTATCATTTTGTGCAAGAACAGGTTGCATATGGCTGCTTGTCACACAATATGTTTCTCTGATTGTCAAGTTGCTGATAACTTTACAAAGCCAATGTCCAAATCAGCTCTTCAAAGCTTCTGCAACAAACTTTGCCTTAAGCCCCGACAAAGTTTGTGGGGAATATTAATAATTCCCTTTCAAGTATTGGTTCCTCCTCCTCAAATATCGGCATTAGTGAGAGTCAATAGAGAGATAAGGGTGACTATAATTCTTGGAGAGAAAAGGGTTGTCATAGCCCTGACCTGGTCAGTATTGTCCGCTTTAGGCTTTGCAACCCTCACGGATTTGTCCCTCAGGCAGGCTTTGCAACCCGCCCAAAAGCGCTGATAACATAGTTCTACCGGTAACCAGTTCAAGTTCAAAATGTGTTCCGCAAGATCCTCTAAAAACTCAACCACTGCAAGATTTTTCTGAAAAATCAAACTTTGCATGAACTTTAGCAAAATTCAGAGGCAAGCTCTGGGAGATTTGGTTGGTTTCTGTTTCAAGTTTGAGATTGATTTTATCTTATCTTTAGTCTCTGTTTTTCTGTATAAATAGTCTAGATACTAAGCTTAAGAAAGATATCAAGGTTTTGTTTTTTGTTTTTGTATCCACGTTCTCAATAATTAATAAATCCATTTTATTTTTCAGTTTTCTCACATAAAATCATATAAAATCTTTTCATTTCTTTGGATTTTCTTGGGCTCTAGTTCAGGCCTTAAGTCCAATTCATCCACGTTCATGATTGTGCTTCTAATTGAATCGCGCGTTTGTCTACGAAGATCGTGGTTCATCAAGTTAATGTTTCCTCCTTGACTAAAAGCTGTTCAACCGCAAACAGTGGAGACCGGAGCTGCTAAAATTGTTTGCAAAGTAAAGAAAGAATTGGCAAAACTATATGCGTGACGACTTCACCAATCTAAAATTGGACAAATCCAGGTATCTGCATAATCATCACCAAAACACTCCAAAAGAATTCGATAATTATCCAAAATTCAGGAACAGAAACAAACTGTGTCCGTCTTTTTTGTCTTTGTAGCAAAACTTGTTGAGGCAACACCACAACCACCACCTTTACCCTTTGCTCAATTGTTGAAATATTAAGATTGAAAGAAGTAGAGTAGAAGTAGATGAACTGAAACGTTGAACAAATTTCAATTATATAATTGCGTAAATTTGGTTTTAACTTCATTCATTATACATTTTATATGAAACATGATCTTCTACTTAAGATTAATACTTCATAAAAATAGGTCAAATAATCACATAAAAAACATCCATTCTACATTTCTAGGGATCAAATACCATACAACAAGGATAAAGGCGGCTGGTAATTTTTAAAAATAGTAATAACCATTTTTTTTTTCATTGAAAAAATTACAATCTTTTAATAAATCATCATTTTTTGAAATTCTGGAGTGCCAGACAAACAATATTAATACACATAGGTCACAAAAAAAATAAAAATTGAAGGGAATGTGGGTAAATTTAACCCCCACTAAAATTATAGGTCATCATAAAAATTTTAAAATATCGTAAAATTTTTTTTGCACCAAATCTCCCGAGTGTTTGGTGGATATAAGAAATTAATATCCTCAATGATTATTAGTAACAACAGCAAAGGCATACATATTCTTTATAAGAAAAAGAACTCGTTTAGTAATTTCATATGTTGATTCCAACGGTGGGGACATTTCCCTTTGGAAAATGTTTTGGTCTTTTATTATTTTCTTTACAAAATTTTAGGCCCAACTTTGCATCAACTTGGGGGAATGGTTGTCCATAAATATGAAAATAGCTTTTTTAATTGGAGGAAATTAAAAAATTTCAAGAAATTTTTAAAACCCATCTTGTACACACATAAAATTTAAAAACATGGCCATGCCAAACATTCTGATATGAAAAAATTTTCACCAATTTATTTTGGTTCACAAATTTTTTAAGTTCAATAATTGATCTAGTATTTGCAGAGAAAAGCATTATCCAAATTAAATTGAAAAATTTTTTTGTTTCAACTTATATTCATCTAAAATTAAAAACAATTACTCTATAAATTTTTATATCAGTATGTTTATCCATCAAAACACGAAAAAACCAATAATTCTTTTTTGAAATTTTCCAATTCATCATTCAACCAATGGACATGTAATACCCATATAAGAATGCATTTGTTCAATGATCACTCCAAAAACCATTCACAAAAAATTGAACATCGGAATTTCATTTTGAGAAAATAAAAGCTCTTAACCCTCCCTATTTTTCCTTTATTATATAAAAGAAAAATAGTTCGTTTTACAGTATTTCTGGTACTCTTTGAGCAGGAGGATTTAAATGCTTTTACAATAAATTATTAAAAACCTACTTTTTCACCAAAAACTAAAAATTAAATGTTCCATAGAAAATCATTTTTGCTAATTCTTCTCTTGATTTTTCAGAATAATCTTAAATAAAAGAAAGGTTAGAAGCGTTTACCCGGGAAATTGTTGTTGATGGACCGATCAACTTCCTATTTTTGTTGGGATGTTTTGTCTCCAAAAATGCTTCACAATGATCCATTAGCTGCCCGCTGTTAAAATTTATAAGTATTTTCCAATAATTCAAATTACCACCGTACATTTTACTCACCTTTGAATGTTCGTGAAATAAATGGGAAATATGTCGGAACTTGTCTTGCTCTTGCAACAATTTTGTGCCGCGTTGCTCTTGCTCTTGACTCTTTCATCTTCTGTATATATGAGTTGGAATATCCAATTTTCATTTTTGATAACCTCCAAAATTAAATTGGTCGAATTCATATCCATATGATTGTCGTTTGTTAGGATAGATATTCTCCAATCTTTCCAAACCTACTTTTTCACCAAAACTAAAAGATAAATGTTCCATAGAAATCATTTTTGCTAATTCTTCTTTTTGTATTTTTTCAGAATATATAAATAAAGAAGGTTAGAAGCGTACCCGAAAATTTGCATGGTAAGAATATAGAGTAGAGTAGAGAAGAATAAATGATTAATATAGAGTAGAGTGTAGTATATGGTAGAGAGAGTAAGTAGAGAGTGTAGTATATTGTAGAGAGAGTTGAGATGTTTTTGTAATGAATTTGTAAATAAAATGAGGTATTTATAATAAATCCAAAAATTCATTTTTCTAAAAATACCCTTGAAACTAGCCGTTATGTAGCCGGAAACTAGCCGTTATGTAGCTGTTTATGGCTGTTGGGAGGGGTAATTAAGAGATTTCACAACAAAATTAAAAAAAAAAAAAACCAGGTCTGATAGTTTACAATGGCTAGAACCGCCGGTTCGAACCGGCGGTTCTAACAGCCTGGAGAACCGGCGGTTCCAGTCCCGTTCCGATCGGTTCTCTGGAACCGCCGGTTCTGGTTCCTAATTTTCTGGAACCGGAACCGAACCGGAATTTTCCAGTTTTGGTTCCGGTTCTCACCGGTTCCGGTTACGGTTCCGGGCCGGTTCGAACCAACAATTTCGGTTCCCGAAACCGTAATATGGCCATGTCTACTATAAACAATGAGTAATACCGAATAATAACAACGTGCAACGCATGCCACAAGAAATACTAGTATATATAAAAGTACGAATGGAGGGACATTGGGTTCCTAAAATGCCCCTACTAAGTATATTTATTGACAAAAATATCATTAAGGACTTTAATTTTATTGATTAAAAAATAAAGTTTAATTTTGACGAAAATAAAGTTTAATCTAATTCTTATTATTATTATTATTATTATTATTAAAGTTTAATCTTAATTCTTATTATTATTATTATATTATTATTATTATTATATTTAGTTAATTATTATTATTATTATTATTATTTAGTTAAAAAATAAAATAAATTATTATTACCAAAAAAAAACTTTAATTGTTAATAAACGTCAACAATTTGATTGTTAACAAACGTCAACAATTTCCACTAACTTAGCTATGGACGTTTATCAATATGTAGAACCAATATTTATTTGTATCTATGTAGTAAAATTCTAATATAATTAGACACTTAGTCCTATTCTTAGTATAATATTAATTTATTATTTTTATTATATTAATATTATAAATTTAATCTCTTTCTAGTTAGGAATTTGTCCTACCATACCACTATATATATTTAGTTTTAATTGCTTTAACTATCAAAAATTTGTTGCTTTTGTCTAAGAATTATTACATCAAGCTTCTGTTGATTTTGAATTATTGAGTTTGCAATCATGTCTTCTTGTTATTGTAAGTATAATCTTATTGTATAAATTGTGTTATATTCTAAGAAATTGGGTATTGAGAGAATTGTGTATTCGTCTTTTATATGAGAGAAAAGACAATTATATTAGGATAAGGATTGTAGGAATCCTATGTGACTTGTTAGTTAGAGTTTATTTAGGAGCCTAATATCGTGTATAATTCTATTAATACATTTATCTTAAGCATATTTTATTATTGTATATTATCAGTAGTCCTCCTTGGTTTTTGGTCATTTATGTTCAAAAGTGTGACTAAGCGTTTTTATTATTTATTACTTTATCTTATATATATAATATAATATATATAATATAATATATATATATATATCTTATATAATATAGTATTATTTTGAATATATATAGCTATTATTTTGAATTGTTGCAGGAGTCTTGTTTAGATAAGAAGACTTTTGTGTGCATCTGTCAGTTAAGAGACAACTCTACTTAGGGAAACAAGGCGATAGTTCGTTTGCCTAAGGAGAAATTCAGAAGTCATTTCATTAATTGTGGATGACTCTTCAGTACCCGGCCTGCCTATATAAGGCCCTTTCTTTACCTCATTTGCCTCACACTGGCCTTCTTAAGCATCAGAGTGTCTCTTTCTAGAAGTTCCCTTTCTCTCTAGTAAGTTTCTTTAGCTTTTTCTCCTCTATGTTTTGTTTTTTATTTGCTTATGGTAGGATCATGGGTTCAGCTAGTGAGGAGGATGTTCGAGTTCTATTTGATCAATTCGAGGATAAGGATAATGCGGTTGTGTCACGACCATTTCCATGGATCGGACCGGCACTAGGACTTGGGTGGGCTTAAGGCCCCCGAAGCCCGTAGTAAGCCTGTATTACTTAAAACTCGCATTCTATTCACAATTGTGGCACAATGTGGATTCGGGCCTAGGTAACTTATTTTACAAATATATTCAAAGTAACAATCCATATAAATAAATATTTGTACTCTTACTTTATTCCATTACAACCCATTGGAATACAATTGCGGAAAACTCTACCTGTACATTTACATCATTATTTTCTCTGGGATTAAACAGTTCTTCTATAATTAATGTTTCAAACGTCCATAGGGACTTTCTTCTATTACCTTGAAAAAAAAAAAAGGTAGAGCAGGGTGAGCGCCCAAAGCTCAATGAGTGGGTTAGATAACCCTCTCCCACCCCCACGAATCACACAGAGATGCTAAATATTTTTATTTGTCACGATTTAGTATATGATCCATGAGTTTATCACACAAATGGCAATACAACAGCAATTTCACAATATTATTCACCTTTCATTATAATCACATCACGTGAAAATTAGTCAAGGAGTCACCGAAAACCCGGTATGAGTCGTCCTTTCCCACATGGCCCATCCACTCACATGTGCACCAGGAGCCAATCCCCCATTCTTGGCTGACCGGTATTAATCCCTTCCAACCACGAACCGGTCCTCTTCATTATTTTTCCATTCTCTTTTCTTTCTCTCTCTCTATTTTTTTTAACCGAAGGCGGCATCCCGGTCGTCTCGTGGTCTCCATCCAATCTAGATCATCAAGCGCTCACAACAGGAGGCCACCTGCGGGCTGCGATCAAATCTAGACTGTCCGGTGCGCAACAACAAGAGGCCATCCTGTGGTTCTATATAATCCATCTCATCAGGTGCACACGGGGGCGCCGATCTCCCATTTTCCCGGCCAACGGTCAAATTCCATATCACATCATATTCAGGATCCATATCACATCATATTCAGGATCCATATCACATAGACCGTCCTCACAAACCCATGGTGGTCCACTTCATCCCAATTCCACACAAATATGGCACAGTATATTCATAGCACAAGTAATCAAACAATTTTAAATATCAACAAATAGTGCATCATAATACGGCAATCCAACAAAATAATGCATGATAACATTTAGCCGCATGAATGCAGGCGGATGAATGCGGAATTATCTAAACATAACACTACTCACAAATCTTTATTGTCTTCTAAGGGGACTGCCTTTCTAGCCACGTGCTTCCAGCCTTTGTCCTCGCATTTCAGAATTTTATAAACCTCCAAAATCTTGCTGCCGGAATTGTTCGACTGGAAAAAGGGAGCTACGCGTGCCGGAACTAAGAGCAAGTGAGAGCAATGGCGTTGAGTCGACCAAACTAAGTTGCTGCGCTCACTGGAACTGCGAGCAGGTGGCGCGATGAGCTAGAGGAGGAGCTGGCGCTGCACGATCTGGCCGAGGGTAAGGCGAGACTGCTGGCGGAGCTGCTACGGCGGCCAGTTGCGGCGAGGAGCACCGGTGGCGCACGATGGCGTGGGTGGCGCGGCTCTGTTGCTCTGTCTCACCAGAAATGCAGGCGCAGTGAAGAAAGGAAGAAAGAAAGAAAGAAAATAAAAGAAAGAAAAGTAAAATTTTAACTATCCATCAACTTAATCTCAATTTTCAATTTATTTTTTCAAGCTGTTGCTTATCCAGCGCTATCATCGTTTGCAATACAAATACAATTTAATTTTTCCCATTACCTCCATATACCAATCACCAATATCCACATCTAATACTTACAACCGCATAATTTATAATAAATTTCAAATTAACCTGCCATATTTAATCTTATACCATTAAAAATACCACATTTAAGAATTCCATTAAATTATATTATTATTCTCTTGGATACTTTTCCTAAACAAATTTATGTAAATAATAATAGAATTAAATTTAATTTAGTCAAATATTTTAATTTAATCAATAAATCAACATTTTAATTCAAATTAATTTAACTACTGCACAATTTACTAAAAATTAAAAACTAACTAAAAATTAACTAAAATTATTAATTACCACTCACATAATTATATTTAATTAATTGTAATTAACTAAAATAAATAAAAATTTAATTTATACCCCCAAATATAATTTTTGTTTTGTACGTGAATTTCACTAAATCGGGGGATTTTCACGTGTGCCGGATTGAAAGAAGCAGTGAACACGCTTGGTGGCCGGATCCGATCTGAAGTGGCAGAGAGAGGCAGAGATGACAGATCGGTACTTTTCTGGCAGCGCGCGTTGGATAACGCGACGGACATAGTGGCAATGGCAGCGACGGATCCGTTGAGGCCTGCGAATAGATCGATGTACCCGCCTTGGACTAAAAAGCTTGAGGAGTCGGTGTTGGGCGGAGGTACTGGTGCGGTGGCGACAAGCCTGCGGAGAGGAGTATGGTGGCTGTATGATGGCTTCCGCTCGAACTGGTGGTGGCGCGCCTCTGCTGTGCAGCTGTCTCCTTCTGCGAACAGGATTAAAACGCCAGAAAACAACAGTGAAGAGAAGGAGAAGGAAAGAAAGGAAAGAGAGAATAGAAGGAAGAAGAAAAGAAGAAGAAGAGGAGGGTGGTGGCCGCGTGTGATGACAGTACCTTGGTGGTGGTGGAACTGGAGGCGCAGCAAGATGGTAAGGGGAGAGTGGGCATGCGCTGGATATAGAGGGGAAGAGGCTTCTAGAAGTGGGATTGGTGGCTGATTCCGTACATCGTCTTCGATTGTCACGGTTACGATTCAGCCCAAATCTCGATTTTTTTATTTGATTTTTTTCTCTGATTTTTCAAGTTGGTTTTCCGATTCGGTTTATTATCAACATAGTATTCGAATTATTAATTTGCATTTAATTAATGTGAACACATTTCTAGGCCTGTCGATTTATTAACTTTTAATTGGAAAAAATCATTTGAAATAAAAATTCGCCAGTTATTTTCAGGTTGTGATTCAGGGGCTAGCCAGGCAAATCTCGAAATGTACAAATAGTTAGAGGTTGCTATATTCATCAGATTAGACGAGGGCGAGCTACTTGACATAAGTTCTATGTATGGTGGTTCTCTAGAATTAAATTTGGTTTTTTGTCCCTTCTAGAGTTTTTATGTGAGGGTGAATATCGATACCTTTAGACTAAACGATTCCTAGTGACTGCTGTTATAAAACTCCTTTTTGATATGGGGTTTGGTTTACCTTTTTGTCCGAGCGTCTCATTAGTCCTTTTTTTAAACGAATATGAAATTGGCGATCAGTGCAGCTCCACCCTAATGTATAGGTTTCTTATGTGGGATTAAATAGAGCTGGCTCGCCGTGATGGAACTATTCCTTATTTGTTCGGGGTGTGCAGGAGTGTATAACTGTATGAATAGGAATAAATGATGATCAATTGATTCCTCCAAGCAAAGAATAATTGCAATGTGTTCGACAATCATACTAAGATTTCTTCCTTAAAGAACTAGAAGCAGAGAGTGATTTTCATCGCGAGTGCGACTCATTCGCTGGTGGGTCCCCGGAGTTGCCGAAACGCAGTTGATTCTAATGCACACCTATGAGTCATCGCCTCTTGCCATCAAATGCGCCTAATGCTTGAAGAAATTAAAGTAGTGTTGTAGACTTTCTCTATCAGGTACGGGGATTGAAGGCTTGTGTGAAAGTTGACTCCTCAGGCATAACAATAGCCGAAGGGTGAATCCTGTGGTATCTCCTAGCAGGGGCGATACTTGAGAACCCCAATTAAACCCTTCTGCGCTTCTACCGTTCCCTTTTGTTTCCTTTTATATACGTCTTGTTTGTCTTGTTATTAACATTTTTAAAATTTTTCTTTTTCTTCTGAGAGTTTTATTTATGTATTGAGAAATGGCTCTTCCCTAAGAAGGTCAAGTCTTCCTCAAAAGTTCTCACTAAGGTTTATATCTGGATATGTGTTCTTTTAATTATTTATAAGTAATATTAGGTTACTTCGATGTTTTATTAGCCAGAATTGGGTAAGCAATTTTAATTCTTTAATTTATTTTTGCTTAGATTTATTTATTTTAATTAAGTTTTCCTTGTCTACCTGATAAGGTTTTGATATTGAAAGGGTTTGTAAGTTGTAGTGTTGTAAAATAGCTAAAATTTACAAATCAAAGAAGGGTTGGAGTTTTGAAAAGATTAGAATTAAAAGCTCTAACATGGTTGCAATATTATGTAAAGTACTACAGCTTGGCTGTGTCAAATGCCCACGATCGTGTTACTAAAGAAAAGCTACAGATTGAAAGTGGGCCGAATTTAAATTCATTTAGTCTCATTTGATATGATTTGACAAGCCATAGAGAGCGTGGAGCTTTGATAGCGCATGGACCGTACACACTGGGAAATAAATAAAGAGAGCCTAGCCTGTGTTTTCTGAGTTTCCAAACCAGCACTATTTGGTCAAAGAACAGAAATTCATAAAATTGGGGAAAGAAAAACAACACAAAATCAATTTGGCCTACATAAAATAATCATTTCTTCCTAATTAGACCAGCTGGGTTTCCCTGACATCGGAATTCAAAGAACACCCTATTGACAGTCTAAATATAAAAGAGAGATCACTACAACAATTAATACAAATTGAATCTTGGATCTTAGAATCTTTGTTATACTCTTTTCTTAAGTTTTCTCTTTTGAGACTTCAAGCGTTCAAGTTTGTGTAAAGGAACCAAGGAATTTGTCCATTCTATTTTATGATTGACTAGTTTTTTTATCTCTAAAACCAAGGGAAGGCCCTGTGGCAATGCGTGACAGCTTATTTTCGAAAGTGTAAAACGAAATCGCAACAAGTAAATACAGAGTAAGAGAGTAATCGTATCCACATGGTGGGATTTGTTTTATCATATACAAAGATTATGTTTATGGCCTATTATTATTTAGACGACGATAAGAAGAAATCGCTGTAAAATAAAATTTAAAATTAAAAATAGAAGAGATTCAAAACACAAATTCAGGTGAAAAGAATCGCAGTTAGGATTAAAGCTTAGCTAGGTCCGAATTTGATTGTGCACTTAAAATTCCTATACAGCTTATTCTATTAGTTTCATTAATGCAAAGTTTAATTGTTTCAATGTAGGACACGCAAACAAGCACCTAAGGACTCTCATCTCAAACTATATGCGCTGCTCCACGATTTATTGTTAGCTAATGTCTAAAATGCCAATTTTAGATCTAAGCCCATATCTAATTAGCGAAATTAAACATAAATCAGGGCTTATCATATAGGTTTTATGGTTGTTTTGTGAATTCCGCAGCACAACTTAATAAATTTATTAAAACTTTATGAAAAGCCCCCCTTGAGTCAAACCATATAGTTTTTCCGAAACATCAAGTTATTATTCCTCAAGTAAATTATTACCTTTTTTTCATATCAATAACCCTTCTCGCCGAAATAGTGATTATTGAAAAATAAATACAATCCAGGGGAAAACTCTTCCTGCATGGAGGCCTTAAGCAGCAAATAATACAAGTTATACAAAGAAACAAAAGAAAAAATAAATCTAGATATGTATATAGCTGGAATCGATATTAAATTAAACATCAAATCGCCTAGTATTCCCGAAGAGTTTAGCTAGACTATAGTAATTAAGATTTAAACTCAAACTTCATTCTTGAATCATATACCATCATAAATTAAAGACAATAAGAAACAGAACGGAGAACAAGATGAGAGTTTTAGAGAGTAAAAACTGTAATCACAACTAATGTTGATCAAGGACTTCTATGAATCTTCGCGCACAAATTATTAATGATGCCTTGGAAGTCATTTTGTTGACATAGAGAATAACTGTACATGTGAGGAAAATTGCATAAAAAAAAAAAATGAGATCCTTTGCTATGAGAAGTTCATTTCTCTTTATACTAGAGTTTCCTGAAAGAACAAGTCTGAGATCCCTTTAGGAAATAGAATCCTTATTTAAGTGCAAAATCACTTTAAATAGGAGATCATGATTGTTTAGGTTCCTTGATTTCTATCTTGATTAGGACTCCTTTTTTCCCCAAGAATAGGCCAGGTCCTTGTTAGTGTGTTTAGGAAATCCCTGAAGTCGGCCCATGTGCGAAAAAACTGATTGCGTATTAAAATTTAAAGCTGGTTTTTGACCTGTGCAACACGGGCGTGCTTTAAATGGCAGCAGGCATGGGTGTGCTGAGTCTGGAATTGGCTCAGTAAAAAGCACTGGGGCCAGTGCTAGGTAGCAAAATGGGCTAGATAGGAACGCAATCCGAGAGCATCGGGCGTGCCAACTTAGGCAGAGGCGGAAGGGCGTGCTCTGCTCTGGAAGTCTGCCTGAGAGCCTGCATGGGCGTAACTATATGAATGGCACGCCATTGGTATCACTTGTAGCAACGGTTCGCGCCTTTTTGACACACCCTGACCGTGCTCTCTTCTGTCTCTCTATTGGAAATTCCTTGGCTTCTAGCACGGCTTTGCCTTTAGCACGGCCCGGGCGTGCCCACAAAGTTAAGTTGCCTTGTGTTATAAAATTCTTTTCTTGTGCAAAATTCCTGAAATTTTCTCTTAAGATCAAGCGGAGTTAAAAGATCCAAGGAAGCTTTTGAAGCATTTTATAACTAAAAGTGATTTAAAAGTAATAAAAACTTACTCAAAATCTTAATAAAATAGCTATATTAAACATACTATAAAAATTAACACCTATCAAATTCCCCCAAACTTAAACCATTGCTTGTCCCTCAACGCAACAAAACCTAAAAAATAATTTGACGACAGATAGCTTTACCAATGGTAGGAGATGAATCTCAATAAAACTTTTTGCACACATACTCACCATCATGCAATAGTAAATAAAGTGGAAGACTCAATTTGTTAACTGCCATGCCATTGCTACTCTGCGCAACATTTAAGCTTGTCCTTTTTTTCTTGAAGAAAAACATGTTCATCTGAGTAAACCATAACAAGAAGTTTAAACGGAATATCCGCTCAAACTAATACTTATTCAATTAATGATAAACAGGACATGAAATCATCTAAAGCAATTTAAAAATACAGAACAATTTGATAAAAAGTGGCTATTCCCATATGCAGAATTAGTCCATCCTTTCTCACGATATAATGTAATACGATTAAAAGATAAGAAAGTCTTTTTTTGGTTTGTAAATGGGGGCTTTCTTGGTGTAAAGTTTTGGTTAATCAACAGACAGGGATTAAAATGTAGAACAAAGAGTATAAAAGAAATTGTATAACATTCAAGATTCTATTTTTAATTGAACACTTTATTCTATGTTCTAAGGAGATGATCTTGTTTTGAAACTTCTTACTAGCTAGAGGCATCTTGGACCAAGCCTCTCTCTTCTTAAAATATTTTGACACTTTTCCCATCCTTCCTTTGACTTATTTCTTATTTTTCGTTGAAAATTGGATTTGTGAATTGCTTATTCTCACATGTGCCTCTTATCTTGCACTTTCATTATTTCGTTCTATATTTTTCCTTTATTTGTCTAGTAATTACATTTGATGGAATTCTCCCAGATCTTTTTGTTGGCTACATCTAATTAAAAATCGAAATATCTTTCCAAATCAATACAAATCCTTTGTAGGCTTGAGGGTAGGAAATTTGGAATTTTTTGGCGTTTAAAATGGCTTGGTTTAATTGGACGCGGTGAAAGAAGGGGATAAATTTGTATGGAGTTTTTAAAGGCTCAAGTTGTTTCAAGAGTCATAAGCTCTTTAATTTAAGATGTGAGATCTTAGGCTAAATTAGTGAGAATTTCAATATTCAAAAATTGCCACGTTAATCATTCTCTTTCCAAAAATGTAAACATTAAATTTTTCGCTCTCGAAGGGATTTCTAAGTTCTGCTTCGTAGCGCAATGGCCAAGGAGTTTTAAAATACTTTAAGAGTGGCAAACAACACCTATACACAAATACATTGATAATATCTCTTATACAAAAATTTAGTAAGCTTTTTAATCACAGGTCACTTTACGATAACAATAATTTATTGAGTCGGAAATGAACATTGTTTAAATCAAAATTTCAAATTCCAACAACCTTAAAATATGCTAGAATTTGAACACTTAAATATTGCTAGAATTGAGAAATTCAATTAATGTTAACACTTATTACTAGACATGAGCACCTTCAGCCTTTGCTTTGTAAATCATTCCAACCAATTTGTTATAACAAACATCAAAAATAAAATATTTAGGCTATAAAATTCCCCTTCCCCAATTCAATCAATCAACATTGTCCCCCCAATGTGTAATAAATTCCCCAAACTTATTGGCATTGCTTAGAAACGTAAAGCCACAGTAAGAGAGAAGAAGAAAAACTTACCAAACATTGGTACTTGCAACCAATAACAATAGAAAGGTTGTGGATGCTGGTCTTTAGCTTAAAAGGAGCACTAAACATTATAGAACAAAATTAACTAAAGAAGTTATATAAAAATCACACATAACAACATATCCAAGAGCAAACAAGTTCAAATGAAAGTAACTAAGACAATGTATTAGAACAAAAAGAAACATATAAAAAGAAAGAATAAAAATGGAGCATATCCGTCAATATTCTCTGGTAGGCTGGGGTGGCTGGCAGAAAGCTGGAGGATGGTCTGGAGTTGGACTCTTTGAGGGCAACGTGGTGTCCATCCTCCACGATCAAGTACTGAGCCATTCATATGATCTCATGGATCCGGAAAAGGTCAGTGTGATCATTTGTTTCCTATCCCGTTAAGGCGCGTGTCAAAGAGGTCCATTCGAGACATCAAAATCCTAGCAAGGACTTCCATCATTTGACTATGTTTAGATGTTTGCCTTGAAATGATGGACCAGCTACCGAATGTACCTGCGCCAAAAGAAGAGGTAAAAGGTGGAGGGATATCCTCGCTCATGTCAGCACCGCCTGCGCCTTCGGCTCCTTCATCATCAGAAATCATTCGTCTGGGAACACCTACTACTCGATATGCATCCCCAACTTTTTCGAATCAAATTCATATGAATCATAACATCGACATCCAGCCTAGGTACCCTTTTATGAGAAAT